>MKEJ01041245.1:0-12153 GCA_001753735.1 Embelia ribes
ATGAGCTTATCTGGTTGCATATTTAAAATCAAGTTTTTATTTTTATTTTTTTATTTTTATTTTTTTACTTATAAGCTTGTGTGCATAGAGCTGCTCAGCTATAACTTAGTTTTTCTACCTAAAAAGGATGAAAGATTTGAATTGGAAGCATCTAGTGGCTAATTTTTCAATCTCAATTTTTCTGCTTTTTTTTTTTTATTTATTTATTTACTTAACTTGGCATCATTTTGCTTTAGATGTATAAAGCTTTTGCCGTTTTGGCCTTAAAAATAAAAAAAAGTATTAATCTGCCCCCCACTTTTATTAATCCCACCTTCTTATAAAAACTAGCCTTTTTATACAACCACCCATAGACCGGAAAAATCCAACATTTTCATTTATAAGCTGCAACCTAACAAAACTTAACTATTTTTTTTTGGAAATTAACAAAAACTTAACTATGACCACATCATTAACCTAATCAATGCACAACCAAAGATCAACTCTTCAAGATCTGCCAAAAATTAACAATAAGTCACACATAAATAGTTGAGTTACCTTCTCATCAAGGAACACGAGAACATCGCTAGGCACGCCTTTGAACTTCTCGTAGAACGGCCCCACAGCCGCCTTCACCGCACCCTCCACTGCCTCCACCGCTTGTTTCAACCGCCCCGAGCTCATCTTCGCATAATCGTACACACTCGATAAACACATCAAGGCGTTGATGGCGATCAGCCTCACGAACCTGAGCCTCTTCAGCTCAGGATCACTCTTCTCAACTTCCATCTGCACATGGAATAAATTGTTCACTTATTATTCTCAACCCATAAAAACAAATTAAATATTCCAATACTAGATCAATAAGAGATGAATTATACACCTTCTTAGAATCCTCCATTTGATTTTCCTCTGATTACTTGTTTTCTTTCAACCTTTTTTTTTTTTTTTTTTTTTTTTTTTGGTTTGTAAAAAAATTTGGATGAACCAAAACTTAAAATTTATTGATTATTTAAAATAAAACAATAAATATTCAGGTTAAAAGTTGCACAAATAAATGTTGTCCAATTTAAAAAAAAAAACATAAAGATTTTGAGCTTGAAATTGCCCTGTTGAAATTTTTTATAGGCATTCATTTATGTATATTGACAAGAGGAGGAGAAAAAAAATTATACAAAAATCAAATTTAACAGTCACGCTCCTATTTCTCAAAATTGGTCTTGCTTTATGAAAATAAGAATTAACAATTATACTTCTATTTCAAATGAATGCATGTAAAAAGTTGCAATATACAAGTTTGTGAGAAATTTCCACCGTCTGTATAAACACAGAAGAGGAGGAATTGAACCATTACCTGCTATTGAAAAGTTGGTTCTATTTAAGTGGTCTAGTATTTATAATTTTCGAAAATATTAATTAAACTTAGGGATAAGAGTGATATTTGTAGCTGCGACTTTGCGACACCAAGATTTCAATAGTCTATCGTTAACAAATAATGTGATCTATGCCAAAAACAATGGCGAAGCTAGAATTTTACTTTTTATGGACGAAACATCGACTAATTAAGGTCAAATTAAATAAGAATTATAGGATGTAGTTAGCAGTTTCTCCAAGTTTTAAACAGGAATGTCATTCCACCCCTGCACAAAAGTTATTTGGAAACCATAGATCGTGGTATGAATATGGTTTCGTCGCGAAGATATAGGTTTGGGCCTACTATTGTAGTATAGATCTCGTGAGTTTGGATGTTTGATCTTAAACAAAATATATATGTATATACTAGTCTATTGGGGCACACGCAATGCATGTGCAACTCGTATATACAGTTTACTTGATGATTGAATTAAAAATAAGTAAGAATAAAAATTATTTGGGAATTTAAAGAAGAAGTAGACAGTTAGCGACATAGGTATGTCGACGATAGAAAAGGGAACAAAGAGACAGAGAGGGTAAGGGAGCCGAGTGATTTGGATGGGAGGTGGCTAGTCACTTATATGAGAGAGAGAGTAAATAGATAATTGATGAGTGCTGATTAATGTACTTTTTACCCTCATGCTAACCACCTTATCGTGAAATTTTTTTGTACGCATATGAAATTTATAAAAAAAAAAAAAAAGGAGTATTTTGGCAATCTTAAATTGTTGAAGCAGCTTCATTTTTCTCTTTGCTCTCTCATTTTATTATATATTAAATATATAAATGGTTCCTTTGCTAAGCTTGGATGATTGTTCCGTTAATTGTTTTGATGAGTCATGACTCGATCTAAAAGTGCTTATGCGCTAGTACCTTTGTGCAGGTCACAAGTTTGTGTTAAAATACTACCATGTCAAAACTAAGAAACACTTCCAATAAAAAAAAAAAAAGAGTAATTACTTTTTAACTATTTTTCTGCCAAGCCATTAGCATAACATGGTGTGACCAACAATTATATCCAAAAATTAAAATTACGATGTGAAATGAATATTGACATACTTAATTAGAGTTTTAACATTAATTACAATCCTTTTTATGCTTATTTTCACAATATTTTTTTTTTTTCTGAAATTAAAGTAGTATGGACCAACAATAGGTTGGTACAGGTTGTGAGACCCGTGATCATTTTTGTGGGGGCAACATATGTATATATATATGTGTGTGTGTGTGTGACATGTCATATGTCTAAATTAAATTATTCACACCATATGAATGATGACATAAAGTTGTGGCAAATTTACACTTTTTATTTCACCTAATCTACTATAGTTCATTATTTCCTTGCGTACTTGCAATGGCTTGTGGGATTTTATTTTACCTCTTTTAGTTTCCCACAAACGGGTTAAAATTTGCTTGGAGTATGTCCAAATAAACTATATGGTTTCATCTGTTTTAAATTTTATTTAATTTTAGAAAATAAATATTTTCTTTATGTTCATCTGTGGAATCAAATCTAAATCCGATTCAATAGTGAACATTTGATTATAGCATATTTCAATTAAATTTTAAGAGAGACAATTTATCTGAAATAAATGAGGGCAATGCAAGGCATGTAAGACCCAAAATAGTAAAATTCTACATTAGCATACTAAAGTAGTTTATTATTTCAGCCTTTTGTTTGGATTGAAAATATACTGCAGTGGAGCATGTGTAATATGCAGGTGGTGTGTATAATATTTTGTTTGTTATAATTAATTTTGATTTAAATAAATATTATTTTTTTATAAATTTTATAACTTCCAATTGTTTTGGTATCTTATGTTTACCATTTTTTTCTTTTCTTTTTTTAACTTTTTAAGAAAAACTAATATATATTAAATGAAGTTTAAATTTAGTGAAAATCTTATTACAATGCTATCTTAATATTACTTCCTTCATCCCAAAATTTTAATCCCTTAGAACATTTTGGATGTCACAAAATTTAAATTTAGTAATCTTCTAAAAGTAAAGTTTGTAAATTTACTACATTACCCATATCTAACGTATTTTATATTCTTTAATTTTCTTAGTGTATATTTTGATAAGGTTAAATTTGAAATGCTAAAATAATTTAATGCCTATTAGCTCATTTAATGATGTCTCCCTTGAAAAGTTATTTTTTCGTAAGGGCTAAAATATTTAGGCCCAAGCCGTATTATTTCAGTGGAGAATATTATAACATTATTTCTAAAATTAAAAATTCTTAATGAGTGAAACACATGTCAATAAGTTAATACGACATGTATTGGAAAACTAATGCGCCAAATATTATAAATAGAACGAAAATTGCATAAGAGAAAACTTTTAGATTAATAAGTAGTAGTTATGTGACGGTGTTCATAATTAGTGCTCTTCTAAATTGACTAAATTTTAATGTCATTATTTGGATGTGTTCGAGTAATGATGTGACTAGCTAATAGAGAGCCGATCACGTGATCTAATATATATATATACATGAGCTGCCTCATAGTGGACTTATCCATAATTTTAATTCGCTCTACCCTACACTCATTGAGTAAATGCCAAAACCAAATGGATTATTGTTGTATGTACAGATATATTTACTAATGAAGTGATGTAAAGAAGTGGGCGGGGGAAGGAATTATACTGAGTAGAGTACATATGGGGTCAAATCGGGTCGGATCGGATTTTAATCAAGTATGAATATATTGTTGATGTGCGATTATATTTTAGGAGACAGATTAAGAGATGTGTTTTAGTATAATTTTTTACGTGAATAATCTATACTATTAGATTATGTTTGATTCAATGATTATATCTATTTCAATCACTTTATGCGTTGGACTAATCTGAATCTAATGGTATAATTTATCCATATCAAAAACTGAATCAAAATATGTATCTCTTTATCTATTCTTATATTTTTATACATAAATATTTCATCAAATATGAACTAAGCCTACTTTAGTGTGTAGATGAAATTTTAGACTTCAATAGAAGTTTTTTCACATTATGTGAGGATTTAAATTATTGTTGTATGCATGTGCCAACTCTGGATTTCTGGGTACGGTGGGTTAAATCCTACAGTCTTATATGGTAGGATAATTTATTTTTTTTAGGAACAATCTGATTATAGGGGTATTAAAAAATTTTGATATTTTTCCGGTCGGTTCCCCTCCCGCCTTTGAGATAGCCACTGGCATTGGCGGACCCAAAATTTCTAAGTGGGGGATCAAATGATACTGTCCTATATAACGTTTTTTTTTTTTTTTTTTAGGGAAGATTGAGCTATAGGGAAATTAAAAAAATGACATTTACATAAATTTTTCGCGAAATTTTTCAGAATCAGGAGGCTGCGGCCCCTTCCCCTTGGGACCATCACCGGTATAGGCGGGGGGCCAAATCTTACCGTCTTATATAGCGTGGTTAATTTTTTTTTCGGGAGGGGTCGGACTATAGGGATATGAAAAAATTTTGATATTTACATAGATATGTCGCAAATTTTTTCGGAATTCCCTGCTTGGAACCACAACAGGCATAAGTGGCCTAGGATATCTTGACGAGGGGGCTAAATCTTATTGTCTCATATGACGGGATTATTTTTCTTTACAAGGGGGTCAGAATATAGGAATTTAAAAAAATATTCAAAATTTCACATAGATTTTTTGCAAAAAAAATTGGTATAGCTCACTCTGCCCCTTGGCACGGCCAGTGGTTGTAGGATTAAATTTCTATTTTATTAAAGGAAGTCTGTTAATATTTTTGGTGGTCGGTTTATAACTTCATTAATATTTTTGGGTTAGATGTAATACGAGAAAACAAAATATGATAACCGAGAAGACTAGAAATTTATGGCTTTCAATATTATAGTTGTTGATTTCCAAAAATCGCACTTTTTTCCCGAGAAGAATATTTAGTTTGCAGTAGAGCTATTTTAGTAGCAATAGTTACTGACAGAGTGCTTTACCTTTATCAATGAATACAATTATTAATTTTCAAATGTTTGATGTGAGCAATTAAAGTTTTGAGAAGTTAATTCTTACTATCAAATGATGACATATTAATTAATTTGGATTTAAAGCCTTATCTATTTTTTCAACAACCAAAATAATAAGTACACATCTATTAAAATAAAATTTAAAATAAGAAAAACCTTACTCAGTGCTCCTCCACTTTTTACGTGAGCCTTTTTCAGCCAGTAATTCACTTTTTCACTTTTGTTTTACTTCCTTTCTTCAACGCACTGTGGCAACAAGCATGCTTGCATCATTGTTCATTTGCAAAAAACAAAAATAATTAAATAATAATAAATTGAACGCAGCAAACAAAACTTGAAAACAAATCGAATATACTTCAACAACATTAGCAAACAACAGAAGTGTAACAATTTTAAAAATATAAAAATCACATTTTCTCAATGCCTAATTGAACCCTTTTTTTTTATATACTCAAACACTACCTAATTGAACCTTAATATAGCATAGGGGGAATTACATCTGACCCCGAAAAGTGATCTACCTAATCGAACTCTTTCTAGCGCAAGTGCGTGGTAGATCGCTTTTCTTTAACGTACCATAAAATCTATTATTGGAATTTAAAAGTTCCTTTTCTCGGTAGGCAAAAACCGTATCCACAATATAGAGATTTGAGATTCTTGTGAGTTGGCAAGAACATGCAGCTCATCGTACACATTATGTTAGCAATTGTGGGATCATAAACGGAGCTGCATTTGATTATGTTTCCGAAAATCGCTTTCTTTTTTGTTTTGGAAACGGAAACACTGCAGGAAATGCATTTGGCAGGCCGGTTCCCTAAAACAGATTGCATACAACCATGTTCTGTCAAAGACTTGAGAGACCAAACTATTTTCGGTGGCTATCAGCTCTACTCTGGATACGGTTTTAACAAGCCCTGTGCACATACAGAAAAGAAATACAATAATGGTACACATGCTGCTATATAAAGAGCTAGCACCATTTTTATTTTTTATTTTTGTTACATTTGTTTGTATATATATCATTAGATAGATACATTACACTTCAATCATTCATCATGCCTCTAGGTCATATAATGAGAAGTGAATTTGGAGCATCTCCCGACCTCTCTCTTGATATATTTATAGAAATCGGTCAATGCTGAAGTATTAAAGCATCTAAGATTTGAGAACAGACTAGTTGAATGCAAGTAAAGCTGATAATAGCATGTTTTTTGTTCTTTACGTGTGTGAAATAATTTTGATATTATCAACAGCTTTAGCAAAAGATTTAATCAGAAAATACATACTTCAACTCAAACAAATGCAGAGGCGGAGCCAAAAAATATGAATGAGAGCGTCTGAACATCATAGGAAATTATAAAAGGGGGTTAACCTCAATTATGGGACATCTAGAACCACAAAAAAAAGAAGAAAAGAAAAAAATTACTAAATATACAAGATAACATGTCAATATTTTAAAATTAAGGCGGTATTGTCCCTATATAGATCCGTCCTGAGCAAAGTCGAAGTTACCTACTACAAGCTGATAAACCAGCTCTTGAAAACCTAACAAGCAGTGTTTCAGATTACTACTGAGCAGTTATTAAAGATAACATCCAACATAAAACTATGATTTCTTTTTCTATAATGTAGAGAGAGCTTTCAGCATGAAACTGCGAAAGCACATATATATGGTAACATGGAAAAGAAACTAACAAAAGTTACAAAACTAAAAGAACAAAAAGTCCTACAGTTAGCTTCTACCTGTAGAGGAAAAAATAATACATTTGAGACCTCATTATGTCCCCTAGACAACAGGACTGGGAAGATTTGGAGTTAGGTATGTAATGACGCCAACAACTATCTTAACATATCGTTGAAAATCGGCTAAAGGACAGCTACTTTTTGTGATGAAACATCAATGTCATCGTTACTCTCAGTGATTGCTTCTTCCTGTAATAAACGAGAAACATATAGATTATTGCAAAAAATTAGAGAAACAAATGTAATCACTGTTAGAACCATTTAGAAATCCTCAATTCATTCTCTCACCCAAGAACTACAAGTTTCATTTTTACTTTTCCATGGGAACCAAAACATTGAACACAATTACCATTGGGCTTTAGCAGATCTCAAGAAAACCAAACTACATAGTGAACTTGGATCAAATATGGAACAAATAGTAACTAAATGTCAAAGAGAAAAGGTACCTCGTTCTCCTCCTTTCCTTTGAATACTACACACTTGGAAGCACTTATACTAGCACTCTTTAATAGGTAACGAGCACTGTAATTTGACTCATTGGGTCCATTTTCTGATATTTCCAGAGATCTGTGCAGAACGCTAACAACTGATGTCTCGTCGTTTTGAGAAGTATTCTCACTTTTGGGTGCCAAAACTCGTTCTCTGACGAAAGCAAATACAAGGTGAAACAAATAAATACACCGCCAGAATGGATAAACCAGAAAACTTAAAGAGGAAAAACCAAATACACAAACTATTTAGCATAAGGGTAAAGCATCATCATCATCATCATCCAAACCTTAAAATCACAATAAATTTAGATCCGCTATATGAAAATATAATAAGATGTCATGTTGGGTCTTTAATACAAATTTGTAGACGCCACTCATTTCTATCTAAGGCAACTTGTTTATCAATTTCTAATATGTGTATATCATTCTCTATTACTTTCATCCACGTAGTTAAAAGTTTACCTCTACTTTACCTTAATATTCTCACATCAAGACTCTCATACTTTCTAACTGGTGTATTTTTATGTATCCTTTATATGCCTAAAATATATTAAATGACTCTCTCTCATCTTATTCCCAATTGGGGCCATCCTAACCATCCTCGAATATATTTATTCCTAATTCTATCTTTCCTGATCTTCCCGCATATTCATCTCAATATATGCATCTCTGCTACACTCATCTTATGTTCATCTTGTTTCCTAATAGCCCAATACTCAATTCCATACAATAAAATTGGTCTTACCGTAGTCCTATAAAACAAAAACTTAGTCGTAAGGCATATTGCGATCACATAATATTCCAAAAATACTTCTCCACTTCATCCATCATGTATCGGTTCTATGATTGACATTTCTTTCCATCTCGCCATTACTCTACAAAACCTATAACCCTTTGTCCAAGAATATCCTTAGCCTCTTCTATAAGGTGAGCAATTGGAGAGTAACTCTAATATTGCTCATTGCATAGAGGAATTACCTCCAAATTATCTTCTTCAACCCATACCTCATTCAGACCCAAACTCGCAACGAAATGTGTTGCTTGCCTAAGTGCCTTAGCTTTCATTGTATACACATCAAAGTATTGATTGATTCCATTAAGTCTAGCAACCATCACTTCTCCTTTATGATCTATAATAATAATTTCAATTCCCCCACCCTTACCTTTCCCTAGTATTTGCAGCATCAAAATTAAGTTTGTAACTTTTATGAACTGGTGGATTCCATTTACGACACTTGCTTTGCTTCTTCGGTGTCTTCTCATTTTTGTATTTGTATAAGTTTTGACAATTCTCTAGCAACCTAATCAGCTATATAGGCATCCACAATTCTATTAGCTTAAAACAATCGCAAATTTGTAGCCTTCCAAATGTTCCATATTAGAATAAATGTTCTATTGAACTCTTCTTTACCTAATTGTGATATTATGTCTTCCCACCAATCCAAACAACTTAGATAATCACCTTTTATTGGATATAATACCAAGTCCTAAGAGTTCCATAATAGAGCAACATCCGGAGAATTTTTAGGGCAGTGAATACATGTTTCGAACTCCTCTTGGCATACATCACAATAAGGATTACGAAGACGACATTTAATAACAAGATTCTCCTTTACGAGTAAGATGTCCTTAGTCGCCTTTTATTTAAAAAAAATAACCTTACTTAGGATATTTGATATGACATCCCAAAAATTCGTATAATATTGTTAATTATTTTAATAATGATATTTATTTTTTTAGTTATAGTGTCTCAATTGTAGATATTATTTATTCCTTAGGATAGTGGATTAATATTTTCATAGTTTTGTTGTAGTTGTTGTGGAGGATTATAAATAGATTTATTTGACTAAGTATTTTTATTAGGCCTTAGTCAAACATTACACTTTCTATCTTGTCCGGAGACCGTCTGACGGGTCAGAGGAGTAGGACAAGGTGTCGGACCATAGGTCCTAGGGAATCCCATTTCAACCAAAAGTTGAAAATTTGGCCAATTCTTTTCCCTGTGTCTAGAGTATATTTAGAGGGATGCCTACTAGCGAACAGGCATTGGACACCCTATTCAGGATCATCAGATGTGGCTGTCAGATGCATTAACATGCATAAAGTACTTTTTGACTCTCAGGTCAAACTCCCCCCTTTTCACAAAATTCCATTAAGTGAGAACGAGAGAGTAGGGGTTAGGGTAATTTTAAATGTTACAAATTTATGCTAATAGATCATCTAGGTCAGGAGGTTGTAAGTGCAATATTTTTATATTTTTGGAGTTTACGCCACTAAAGCTACAATTTGGTGTAAGTATCTTATTCTCTTTCATCCATTGTCGATATCTCGATTTTTATGTCTATGTTGTATGTCGAAGTAAATTTTTCTTTCTTCTTCCTCATGTTGAGAGGATCGTTATATTATATAGGTGCTTATTGACTTGCATCAGTTTGCTAGATCATTTCCAAGGCTCTAGAAGAGGGAATTTGGGGGGGTTTCATTAACTTGTGGAGCATTTCATTGGTTGTATAGGTACGAGTAGATTGCGAATAACAATTTAATTATGAGAGTGTGTATGTATCGACATGTATTCACATGTTCTGTTATATATTTTGGGGTTTTCGGATTGCTAAAATGATTTCTAATTGATAAATCATATTCAAGTATATTATAGCTTTTCATTGCTATTGTTGGGTTGTACTGTTTTAGTAATTTAGTAGTAATCAAAACGATGAAATCATTAATATTTGTTTCCCCAATATTATTGTAATAAATTGGGTGGCATTAATATTATTTTTCCAATATCATCGTATTAATTGCATGACCTAAATATTGTCTATCCATTTAATGAGGCTATAATATTATTAACTCAATTTCATTATAGCATATTTGCGTGGCATTATATATTGTTTCATCAATATTAACATAGGACATTGCAGGGAATGATTATTGTTACCACAATATAATCATTGCATTACTGTTGGCATTATTATCACAGTGCTGGATAATTCATGATATTCATTGGCTATTCATGCTTACTTGTAAAAAACACCTCGTTGTAAAACTCGAGAAGTATTCAAGGATATTTGGAAAATTTTAAGGTATGCCATTTGAGGAATAAAGAAAACCTTTCGTAGAATTTTAAAGTATGTTACTCGGGGAGTTTAAGCATACTATGCTGGAAAATATTGAAAAATATGAATATCATGAATGTAGGGTTTCATTTTTAATATCATTGCAATGATAGTAATTGAGCCTTTTGATTTCTTTTCAGGACCTTAGTATCGTTTTTTTCGAGAAAAACCTTCAGAATTTTAAACCTTTGGGGAATAGGATAAGCTTGGGGACATATACCCCTAGCATGAGAGCCTAGAAGCATGTATAGTGAGAGATCTTCAATAACTCTAGGTGTTAGTATATCTTAAAATTGGACTTATGATTCACGTCGTACGAGATGCATTAATTGTAGGTGAGGCATATGAGTAGCCTCAAAGCCTTATAAAGATACTAGTCCCACCTTAACACTTGAGTTATAGTTGGAGTTGTTGTCAAGTTTGCATATCATTGGTTGACATTCTAGCATTTGTAATTTGATAGTATATGTACTTACTCACATTCCATACGCATGTACATATTTATTTTATACGAACATGTAATAGACATTTTTATACCGCATAATCTCATTCTTACATTGTTGGTTGGCCATCTAACTCATATTTTCTTTTTTGTATATTGTTACTCATATTTGTTTTGTAGGTGCGGAGGCTAAGTCGAGCCATTTTCAGTAGGGCATAGATTGCTTATGATGACTATTTTGATTTAGAAGATGTGGCTTCACTTATATATGTTTATTTTGTTCAGAGGTTGTACTCAATTATGTATATGTACACTTATTTTTGTCAAGCATATAACTTGAAACTTTCTTTTATGTAATGTTTGCATTGGTCTTCCTACTTTTTTGTTAGCATTATAAAGTATGTAATCTGGTTGTGGACTACATTTGTCACTTTGAATTGTTGTAACTATTATTGGACTTGTTATGTAGACATGCAGCTTTATTGTATTATTAGGTTTGATGGGAATGTGGAATAGTATATGTACCTATTTTTATATTCATCTCGTTATTTATGGTTGTTATTATTATTATTATTCTTATTATCGAATCAGGTTTATGGGGATTTAGGAAGTGACTGGTTGGTATCAAGGCTAACCAAGTTCTATAAACCTAGGGTGGGTTGTGGGTAGGGTCTAGCATTGGTTCGAAAGTGGGTTGCAGGGAGAGGCCTTGTGTGGCAATTTTTTTGTTGCTTGACTAATACTTGATAAGTTGTTTTCTTTTGTTCTTTCCTTATGCAAATATGGCTTACATTTTTTCTTATTTCTTCCTTATGATGTAAAAATTCATGGCTCATCGTAGGGGTGGACATTGGGACAGCTGTTGTAGTATTTTGGACAGGTTAGCAAGGATGGTTTTAGTTTATTTCCTGTCGTTGTGCTGTCCGATTTTAGAATATTTTGTGATATTATGTTAAGATATATCTGTGTTGA
>MKEJ01041249.1:3048-25224 GCA_001753735.1 Embelia ribes
AGTAGCCATACCTCCACTGGGAAGGGCTTTCAAATCAGCCAATTTAATTTCTAGATTTGGATTTATACCGAACCATATCTTACACTAGAAATCAATGTGCTAGATGTTGTCTGCACCAGTTATCATAAAATTATTTTTTTTCTCTAATATTAACCAAATTTTTATAATTTTGATGTGGAGAAAGATTAATATTTTGACAGCAAAATTGTGAATAATATATTTCCCTGCTAAAAAATCCACTCTAAAGAAATCTTAACTTTTAGAGTATTTTAGTGCATTTCCACTAGCATATCTATTCTACTCCCCAAAATAAGAATTATACCTCATTTGCTTGCCAATTGTGTTTCCCTCTTTTCTGATAACGTTTCCTTTAAATTAAAGGTGATTGCATTAAATATACAACTCCCCATTTTTTATTTTTTTAGTTGTCCAAATGCGAGATTTGGCTACATTTACAGTGGTGTGACATCATATTAATTTTTTATATTTACCGGAGCTTTGTAGTGTTCAAAGAAAACTTTTTTTCTTCCGAAATCTATTGGGACGCCTTTTTGCTACTTTGTTGTTTGTTGCTTGTATGGAAGCTTGGGTATTCTGATAATTTAGACTCTTAAAAAAAGCCTGCCTCAGGGTTTAGTTTTTAAATTTTCAGAAAATTTAGATCTTGATATCCCCTATTTAGAAAACTAAATTGGGTGTCTTTCTTGGGTTATTTCCTGTTAGAAGATCTAGCGAAAAAAGTTGGAACTTTACTGTTCGATAAACAAAATAGTGTAAAACAAGTATTCTAGAGAATCAATTCTTAATGAATGATGATGTTGATAAATTAATAAAATGGAACCTATAATATAATGTTTAATGTCTTAACAATGTATTTTTACATTGCTTTCCCCTTGTATTGCTCAAAACTAATTGACACCATATTTTTCCCCATTACAGGTCAGCACTGCCCACTCCTTGGGAATTCTAGCAAGTTCCGATCCGCCCAGCTCAGCCCGTTTCCGACCCGGATGGGCTGAGAACGTACTAGCCCCCGTCCTCCTCTTCCACCGCCAAACTAAGTCCCCGTTCATGGTCAACCCATACCCATACTTCTCGTGGACCCCTAACACCTCGAATTTTGCTCTCTTCCGCCCGAATCCGGGTGTCTTCGATCCTGTCACACGCAAGAAGTACACCAACGTCTACACTCTCCTCCTCGATGCTGTGTACTCGTCGATGAAGAGGCTGGGTTATGGTGATGTGGAGATTGCGGTCGGTGAGGTGGGGTGGCCCTCGGCAGGGTTTCCCCACTGCACGGTGGAGAATGCCAGGTGGCACAACTTGAATGTCATGAAGATCGGCGAGTCAGGCCAGGGTACCCCGTTGATGCCTGGCCGAAAATTCGAGACTTACATTTTTGCGCTTTTTAATGAGAATTTGAAACCTGGGAATGACGATGAGAGGAATTTCGGGTTGTTCCGACCTGATTTCTCGTCCGTTTACAACATTGGGATAATGAGGGATAAGGTAAACGATTTGAAATCAATACCTTGTGCATATAAATATCCTTGCGAGTAAGGCTATAAATGCATAAATTTATGTATATTTAGTATAGAATCAGATGAAGAGAGATATTCGTCTCATGTATTGGCAGTCATATGTAAAAATTTGTATTGATAGCATTTTCCATATCTTTAAAAANNGTCATACCACATTATATCAAGCATTTCATTTATCCAATTGAGTTTTATGTCGTAACCAAATGGTATTTCGCGTGAGTAGTATGTTTGTAGATGCTATGTCGGTTTTGAATGTTTGTTTTCTCACCCGCACTAAATTCGTGTTTATTTATATTGGCAGACTTGGCTTAACTAATATATGTCTTTACTTTGTTTTGGTATGTATTGTTGCGCACAGACTCGTGGTAGCGTGGCACCTGCATCATCACCTGAACTGAGCAAGCAGTGGTGCGTGCCAAAAGTTGGTGCCAGCGATGCGGCATTGCAGGATAACATTAACTGGGCCTGTAGCCAAGGAGGGGTGAATTGCAATGCCATTCAAGCGGGTGGGCCCTGTTACGACCCGAACACGGTCCGATCACATGCTGCTTATGTAATGAATGCGTACTATCAGGCCGAGGGCCACAAGGACTTTAACTGCGACTTTGCTGACACCGGTCTTGTTACCACCTCTAACCCGAGTAAGTTACAATAACAAATTAAATTTTGTCGTCGTGATTTGTATACTTCTGTTCCGAATAGAAACATTCCCGAGTTACTTCACTTGTCTGAGCATTGGTTGAGAGTGAAAATATAGGCCCTTGTGAAACAGGCCAGTATCTTATGAATTTTGTTTTTCAGTTGTGCGGCTCAGTATCGTGTGGATTCGCACCCTAATTGTTCTATCATTATTTGGGTAAGTCAAGATGCCCTTAGGCCTTATTTATTAGGGATAATTGCGAAATCCACTACTGGCTCATAAACGTTTTGCCCCCTCAACCATGATTTTTTACTCATTTCAAGAGGTCTATATGATTTGACACACCGATGTTGTATAGGTCCAGTTCCGGGTCCGAATAATCTTTATTTAAATTGTACTATTTCAATAAAGATGGTGGATCGGTTTTTTGCTGGCCAATATAGTACACCGGCATCCATATATGTGCAAATAATTCTTGATCGATGAATTCTAAGCATTCTAGTATTCATACACTAAAGGCTATGTTTGAGGGTTTATTTAATTCAGTTACATATATTCTACAGATTGGGGTAGCATTGTATTTAATTTTTTCTATTTCCGAGTGCAGGTTATGGTGCCTGTGAATTTGAGATTAGAAGTTGAAGTGTTAGACTAGAAGGCCAGAATTGACATGGTCCATCTTTGATGTAAACAGTAGTATTCATTTCTGTATTATTATTATTAAGTTAAAAAAGGCCTTTCATGGTTGCTCTGAGCCTCTGAGTTGAGTTGTATCTGGTTTTTATGACAATGGTTCTAGTAACTCACCAGCTTTTGTACTATTTTGTGGCTTTTGTGATGAATGCTGATGGTTGATGAGTCATGGTTTTGGCTCAGAAAAATGTGATTTCATACGGGTGTGGGTGCTCAATGCTATGGTTTAAGAAACACGAGGGTTCCAATGCTCATTTGGACCGCGAATTCGGTTTTAAAATAGATCCCATAGTTCGGATTGGATCGTATTGTAACACTGATCCGACGGTTCAGATGCATAATAAAGTGAGTGTCTAATTAAAATTTATTGAAGCCCCCTCGGTCCAATTTTTTTTCTCTAGAATCAGGGGTTGCCTTGGCCTTGTACCTGGACTGACCAAAACTTGCCAACGTATTAAAAACAATGTGATTTACTATAAAAATAAAATTCGGGTAACACGAGTGTAGGGCAGCGGCCAGCTCCAACGGCGCAATACTCATTATTGATTATTGAAGGTTGACTTGTTAAAATGTTATAAATAATTTTTTGATAATCATCTATCTTCGTCCGCAATCTCTATATTGCATAACTAAATCCGCTTTTTAGAGATTAGTTGGTGTTGGTTACTCTAGTGGAGTTGTTAGTAGCTTACGTATATATGGTGGGTTGACAAAGATGTTTCAAATAAACTTTAATTCCTTTTTTATGGCTCCTATTATGTATTAGATGTTCCTAATTGGTACTAATAACTAGAGCAAGCAATAATATAACAAGATAAAATGGCATCTCCTTCCTTCAATGAATTCACAAAGCAAGCTTCTTTCTTTCTCAAAGAGAAAATGAAGACCGTTCGATTGGCCCTCACCGATGTTACGCCGGTGCAACTCAGGATTGATTTTAGATAATATTAATTCTTCAAACAGTAAATTTGTCTGGGCTCTTGTGATATTTTTGTCAATCGATTATTTCAAACCTTGGTGATTATTAGTTTGACGGAGGAGGCTACAAATGGAGATTTATCTGCCCCTGATGCTCGTACCTTGGGGCTAATATCACGGGCTGCCTTTGAAGTCGACGATTATTGGAGAATCGTAGATATTCTACACAAAAGGTTCTGCTCATAGCTTAAGCTAGTCTTCTATATAACATCAACTTTTAAGCAATAAATGTAAGTGATTGATTATTATTAAATTAGTCTTTGATATTGGTGACTTTTAGGTTGGCTTTTTTCGATAGAAGGAATTGGAGACTCTCGTATAAGGCTTTGATAGTCCTACAGCACCTTCTAACTCACGGACCAAAGAGAGTTGCAGAAGAGTTTCAGAGCAAGACTGATGTTATAAGGGAGATGTCAAGCTTTCAGCACGTCGATGAAAGAGGGTAACTAGGCATAATTTTACATGTTCTTATGCACTTTCATATTATTAAGCTACATATATGTAATTATTGGTTCAATGTCGCAGATTTAACTGGGGGTTAAGTGTGGGAAACAAAAGCGAAAGCGTATTGAAGTTGCTTGAAGATGTGATATTTCTGAAAGAGGAGAGGGCTCGAACTCGTAAGCTAACATGTGAGATCAAAGGCTTTGGGACTTTCAGCGGACGGCCTTCTTCTGTAAATGGAAGCTTAAAAGACTTGGCAAGGTGCAATTCACTCTTTATTACTAGTGAAAATAAAGATAATGAAGTTCTAGCACACAAAGATGCAGTTCCTGATGACATAAAACCTTTACATAAAATATATGGTTTCCAGAAGACAGCTACAAGTTCAAAGGCAAAATCAAGAGTCGGAGAAGAGTTTACGCAGGAAACGGATCATCCTTTCTGTGAGGATGAGCAACTGTCAGGAGCTTCTCTGCTTTCTTCGATCAAATAAGTTGATGAAATCTCAAAAATTATGTATATCATTCTACTTTGCTCCAAACACGTATGCATGATTCGTTTATGCGATAGTTGAAGGGGCTATGTTTCTACTTTCTTTTAGACGTTCTATTGTTTCTACTTTGCAATATACATCACAAAGAAAAAGCAAAAGCAAGCACAAATTTGAAAAGAGGGTAGGGGTCGAATAATATTGATTAAAAGGAAATGAATATTTGATTCAAATCAATCAACTTCCCGCCCAATTCAATCAAATTCAAGGTAATAATCCCATGAGAGGTACAGCATCGGTAGAAAACAAAGTTAAGATGAATGGATGCAAGCTACATGAGCATAACAATAAAAGAAGGTAATTTCATTATAGATAGAAGGTAAAAATCTTTCACCAGCATTGCTGACCTTGCATGATCAGAAGCATTTTCTGTGCACAATTGAGGGCCCAGATTCATCATACTCGGCCTTTGCAATCCACATCTGCACACAAGTTACAAGGAGTACCATTACATTATTAGTTAGATAAAAAAAGAGTGAACCCCCTCATTTCTCAATAATCAATGTGTTTTTTCGTTTATGAATCAGTTTTAATTCAGAAAAACTTTGAATGGCAGATTATTGATTAAAAAACTAGAACACACATTGAAGAAATAAGACACAATGGAACCATAATCATCAAAACGTCCAAAAGAGAATGCACAAACCTGCTGGAATGTGCTGAGCGAAGCCAGGATTGACCCTCCAATCCAGACACTGTACTTCCTCTCGGGTGGCGCCACAACCTTGATTTTCATGCTACTCGGGGCCAAAGCAGTAATCTCCTTGCTCATCCTATCAGCAATACCAGGGAACATGGTCGAACCACCACTAAGCACAATATTCCCATACAAATCCTTCCTAATATCCACATCACACTTCATGATAGAGTTGTAAGTAGTCTCATGGATTCCAGCAGCTTCCATTCCAATCATCGAGGGCTGGAAAAGGACCTCAGGGCACCGGAACCGTTCAGCACCAATAGTGATGACCTGTCCATCTGGGAGTTCATAAGTCTTCTCCACAGCTGAGCTGGTCTTTGATGTCTCAAGCTCCTGTTCGTAGTCAAGAGCGATGTAAGCAAGTTTCTCTTTCATGTCTCTCACGATTTCACGCTCGGCTGTCGTGGTGAAGGAGTAGCCACGTTCAGTGAGGATCTTCATTAAGGCATCAGTGAGATCACGGCCAGCCAGGTCGAGACGAAGGATGGCGTGTGGGAGGGCATACCCTTCATAGATGGGGACTGTATGGCTAACACCATCACCAGAGTCCAATACGATACCTGCACAAGAAAAGAACATGTAATGGGTGATTGGCAGACACACACAAGTACCAGACATAATCAGCATATGGGGGAAGACATGATTACAAAAAGGAACAATGTTATATATGGCAAGATAGGTCATAGAAGAAGTGGATTTTGACAAGCTAGGGGTAAAATCAGTATAAAGATAAGAGGAGAGTTATCACTCTACTTGCCAACCAATAAATTTAAGCAAAGAAAAACGTCATATAATGGACAATTGGACATAAAAGACACAGACAGCTATTTCCAGACTTTGCTGAGCTTTGATTGGAACAGCAAATGCACCTAATGTGGGAAAATGAATGGAAGCTCTTATTCGTTTTGGATTGGGGGAGAAGTTCAACAGTAAATTCAAGAAAAAAAAAAACAAAGGAACATGTTTATTAAGGCAGATGGGCAACATAGTCCATAGGACTATAACCTCATAAGGAAATTGTTATTTTGGTGAGTAGTGGAAAAAAGAAGTGAAAAGAATAAACATTATTGGAGAGTTATCATCCTATTTCATAGTCTATCAACCTAAGCAAAGATGTAAACTTCAGATTCTTGTTATGAAAAACATTGTAAACTATGATTCAAATGGAAGTATTAATTTACACCGTAAGACACAATGCCTATTCTATCTGTTTTTGTGACTTACCAGTTGTACGACCACTAGCATACAGGGAAAGAACAGCCTGAATCGCAACATACATAGCAGGGGTGTTGAAGGTCTCAAACATAATCTGTGTCATCTTCTCACGATTAGCCTTGGGATTGAGAGGTGCCTCAGTCAGCAGAACAGGGTGTTCTTCTGGAGCAACTCGGAGCTCATTGTAGAAAGTATGATGCCAAATTTTCTCCATGTCATCCCAGTTGCTTACGATACCATGCTCAATTGGGTATTTTAGGGTCAAGATACCTCTCTTGGATTGAGCCTCATCGCCAACATATGCATCCTTCTGGCCCATACCAACCATCACACCAGTGTGACGAGGTCGACCCACTATGCTCGGGAATACAGCCCTTGGAGCATCATCTCCAGCAAATCCAGCCTAGCACATGGTAAAAACTATAAGCAATCTCAACCTTTAAGAAAACACAGTATCAATTAATGACTTTGAGAATCAATTTTTTTCTCCTTTTCTACAATTTAGTATGTTATTCCCTTGCTCTTCTTTTGCTTGCTTTCTTTTTGTTGATTGTTCCATACCTTAACCATTCCAGTCCCATTATCACAAACGAGTGGTTGAATGTCCTCAGCATCTGCCATCCTTTAATTCCTCCTGATAAGAGTACATGATCATTGAATATAAGTATACTATGTAAAACACATTTCTAAGATTTTATCATTTTCTTATTCTATTTCATGGTCAGCTGTTACAATTAAAAGAGGAATCACTAGTTTCTCAATTAGCACATCTGCATGAAGCAATGAATAATATCAAGGGTACAATATTCAAAATAGGGTACAAGTTTTTATGTTCTACGTGGTCAAAGTGATTGAGCAACACAAAAATTGCCAGTATGAATACAAATAACCACAGTTGCATATTAAGGGAGAAATTTTCTAAGGAAATTACAAAAAGCAGGAGTACTATGCTTATACATAATCATTCTTACATCAATGCCATCTAAGATCTACCGACGAATATCGGATTAAAACAAAACATACAGCATCATTCTACATTTTAATTTGGCATTTCAACAAAAAAGAGAGTTTTTCACAATCAATTTATCTTCTTGCAAGTACACTATAGATCAAAAAGTAGCAATCCAAACCAAGAAAAATTATGCTTTTAAGACATAGGAAAGGTCAATTCAACCATTTCAACCGGTGATGTGATCAAAGAAATTACAAATGAAGGATCTACGATTGAGCATGCATGTACAACCGTCGAAATCACAATAGCCACCTGCTTATACATAATCATTATTCCATCATGATCTAGGCAGCATTTGAGCATGCATAACATTTAATCATATCAAGCAACTCAAGAACGTGATTGCATCAAAGCATAATCTGCACTCATTCTTGAGGAAGCAAATACATCTAAGCTACCTGAGATCTATCAACGAATACAAGATTATAACAAAACATAAAGCACCATTCCACATTTTTATTTGGCATTCCAACAAAAAGAGAGTCTTTTGACAATCAATTTATCTGCTTTTAAGAACCCCATGGATCAAAAAGTAGCTATCCAAACCATAAACTGATGTATCACATATTAATTACACCAAATCCACATGAGTAATGATATATATCGAGAAAAACATGTGCATAAACTGTACAAACACCTTGTGGTCAGATGATTTTGATCATTTGCATAGATCATTTTCTTAAATTGAGAATCAATGCAAATAATGTTGCCACTTGAGATTCGATAGTTTTTGACCCAGATATATCAATTTTGTGCACTGTTTACCAAACCAAGGTTGTTTTCAAAATATTTACCAAATCAAGGCAGTTTCAAAATTCGCAGTTCCAAGCTGCAATTTTGGATCGCATTTTCGAAACAAAATCAGAGCTTCAAACAGCAATTTATGCAACATACGAAGATTGAAACTACAATTTTTCCATCAGCCTTGAAACAACAATTTCAGGAGAAGTAAAATGCTATAAAAATCGCAGTTTCTTGCAATTTCGTGAACCGATGCAAAAATTGCAGTCTCAATAACACCCTCGTGTCTGATACTTATTTTAAAAACAACCTTGGTTTGGTAAATAATTTACTAAATTACAATATTTTGGTCAAAAACCTGTCGATACATTTTCCATTTTCAAAGTCCAAATTCAATACACAAATTCTATATCACCAAAGGACACAAAACGCAAACGAAACACATAATCACGGCCCCATTCGATCAAATGAATCACCAAAAACAAAGAAAACCACTAATTAATCGATTACCAATTAGATCTGAAACAGCTCAAGACAAATCTAATCGACAATGAATTCGATTGAGCATCATTACCTTAGATTCTATGCACAGAGAGAGAGAGAGAGAGAGAGATTGCGGAGATGAAAGAACACGAATGGATGGTATAGTAGCGAGGGAGAGAGAGGGGTTTGCGGAGTTGATTATGAAAGAGAGGAGGAGAGAGATTCGATCTGGGCCGTTGGATTTGGTTTTTACAGACTGGATGTACGGACAGGATGACACGTCACTGAATTATGAGGATGGGGGTGGTGATAATTATTGGGCCACAGCTTGTTTGGAAACTTTTTCTTTTTTGTTTTTCAAATTTCAAATTTATCACTAGCTTTATAATAGTCTTTATGGTTTTTTGTTTCGTTATTTTTTTAAATTTTTTCAAAATTTGAAAGCTTGTTTTGGTTTCAGTCTTCTCCAAAAAGCAAAGGTTAATAAATTTTTCAAAAATATTACCATACTTACTTTCCCTTCTTAGAGCATCTGCATGGTATTACCTTAATAAATTTTTTAAAATATAACAACAAATAGATACTATATCTATTTTACAAAATCTTATTTTTTATTTTTTGTATCAGATTATCTATAACATTATCTATTTTACTAATATATTATTTTTCAAATCTTCGGCTATTATTTATTTTAAAATTTTATACATACTAATACGATATATAATTATTTTGTAGTAGACCTGGTACAAGCAAAAGGTTAAGTAAACTCACTTTATATGCGGTGGTAGAATTAATTTTTTATTTTTTATGAATGAACAATTGTTCTCCAAATTTGGGTAACCAAACTTCTGTTACCCATTTTAATTAATCACTACATAATTTGATCTGAAGTAAAAAATATATATAATATTACCTAATTTTTGTTACCTAAAATAAGAAAATAACTCATTTGGAATATGATACAAATGCTCTTGCAATCTACTTTTAATGTAGCTTTTTATCTCAAAATCCAAGAAAACAATTATACCATCATTTTCAAAATAAGTATAGTTTGCAATTGATGCATATAAATTAAAAAGAATATTAAATAGTCTTAATTTTAGCAAATAATACATATTACTCATATACCTTTCATTGAATACTTGAATTGTGTGGAATGGTTGGAAACTCATTAGAAATATTAAAATTGGGAAAAGAGTAATAAATGTGTTGTTAATCTTCTAAAATCACGCTTAAAAAGAGAGAAAAAAGAATCTTTAAAACAGCATTTATTTGGAAACAGAGCTAGTATTTTTTTCTTAAATTAAAAGATATTATATGAGTAATAATCTTTATGTAACATAAAATAAAAGCATGTGATTCATTTATTCTAAATTATCTTCTAATGTTATTCTTTTATAATCTTAATTTAAAATATAATAAAACTATAGTTTGTTATCTACTTATTCATTTTTAACAATTTGAAAATTATCTCCAACAACTTATACAATGCAAGTTATTTGAAGACAAAAAACACAACTAAAAAAAAAAAAAATTGAAAATTGAGAACTGAAACTTTAACTAAATGAGACCGAAGGATTGTTGAGTTTTCTTCAAATAAAAGGAAGAAAAACATAGATTTCAAGTGAGAAAAGCCACAAGAAAAATAACACTTGGAAATATAGGATTCCGATTCTCCATTTTTAAAAACTAAAACATTCTTTTTCGTACTAAGTTTTGAGTAGATTTAGGAACAAAACAATTCATATCATTCTACTCAACAATCTTTCTATATTCTTCTCGTGTGCCACTTTCAAAATACTCTAAATTCACAAGTTGTAATTCGATATCAAAAACCGGATGCTGCAACGGCTGCAAATCCATGCACAACGCTTATCTGAAAAGAGGTCGAAATTTGATTTCATTTATTTAATATTCAAAATTGAACGGGGTCTGCAACCGCTGCATAACCCCGCGATCTACAGTCCAGTGTGAGTTGGAGTTGGTTTAAAAGTGGTAGAAGTTTCAAGCCAACATGTGTTGTCTGTAAAAGCTAGCTTTTTGAGCATCAAGCATGTTATTCAATCAAAAGCATTAAACAGAATCACAAAGAATGGCTAATAAAAAGGGCTTTTCAATTCTGTAGCTGTCACTGTACTTTTTTCACAGACAATATACACAACCCATCGCTAGAAGCAAATTGAGATTAGCAATTATAAACTCACCTGTTCATGCCCACGTGTCGAGAACCATTTTAGCAAAAGCAGAGATTTTGACTACCGGCATGGTGAACGCTAATCGATTTATGTTCGGATAAGTGGTTATCCATAGGCGTAACGTGAAGATTGGACGCAAATTGCTGGTAAACGATGTGAAAAGTTTATGATATGATAGGACACAGATTCTTCATAAGATAGTATTACAGCAGACTAAATCGTATCTCAAATCTATCAAATGTAACAGCACTTTTACTCATCGAAACTCACTTAGGCAGAAATTCCAATAACGAATACAATAATATATGAAGGATGAATAAATGTCTACAAAATCCATTCCCCATCATCTTCACAACATGGAAGTCGAAAGGATTATTCTGAACATGTATTGTGAAATCCGCTTTTCGTTAGGAACCAAAAGCACTCACTTGGTTATGATTTATTAGGTTCCGCCTCATTTGCAGCATCAACAGGAGGCAATGTCTGCACAAAATAGTTGCAAGTTGTAACAATCCAATTACTAACAAGAACATTTTTGTTTTAAGCAATACAACAAAGGAACAGAATGTCAATGAGAATTGCTGCATAAGATTACAAGCTTGCATCTTAGCATTAAACTAAAAATGAGTTTACAGCAAAAGTATTAATCAATCGTGGGTAGTAAAAAAAAGAATTACAAAATGATAGGGTGGTATCACTTATCAATCTGTATTATAACTTGTATGCAATTAAATGAAATTAGTTTGGGTAAGGTTAGTTCATATGTCACAGTGTTTGATGAACTGGGGGATTTTTCTGGCTAGTGTTGTGAAACTACTCTTATTGTAACTGCGTAATATGCTACTCCCAAATAATAGTTGGCCGAAGACGTAGCCAGATTTGGGTAAAACTCGTATAAAAGTATTGTTGCGATCTTCTTGCTTCATGATCTTTATTATTGTGCTTGATTGTGCATTCTAGGCTTGGAAAATCCTACAAGTTTTTGCACTTAAAGATCTTGGGCAAGGAGGCCGCAATTGTGATTATCACGTGCTTCCCCACGAACAATAACATATGCAGTGAAATGAAATTAAATAGAGTAATGCTAAGCACGGACGCAACAATGGTGATGGATCCATGTCTGACTATATTCTTATGTCATATTAGTCCTTATACTATTAGTACTATTTAAAGTGCTTAATAGCAGTTAGAAGTTACTTTGCTGTTGTATTTATATTCCTTTTGTACCCCATTCTTATCATTATGTATGAAATGAAATATTATTTGGGTTTTCCAATTGCTTTCTCAATAGCGTGAGTTTAGAATTATAGGTCACTCACGCACCATGAGCGCGATAAAGTGTACGGTTTCCATCGAATGGAGGCACCAATGATGTAGGCCATGGCTAGCTCACATGCCAATGATGGATGGTCCGATATAAATGAACAAAAAGTTGCCCTAACTACAAGCTCAAACTTTTAGTAAAAATGGTAACTTAACATGGTATCACAGCTCAAAAACAAAAAGGTATTGGCTTCAATTCTCGATAATTACAATCCTTTAAAAATAATACCAACAAAAATTAAAAAAATAACAGCAAATAAAACAAAAATTGCATGTGTTGGGTCTTTCTGAAATAAATAAAACAAAAACAAAAACAAAAACAAAATGTTGCCCATATTACTTTAGTAAAAACATAGTTACGGATGAATTATAACTGTGCATAATATTTACACAGTGAACCATTTCATATAAGAACACTAGAACTCTGCTAGACATTTTATCAAACAGGTTGCAGGCAATAAAATCGAGAGAGAGAGAGAGAGAGAGAGACCAGGTTAGGCTTGAAGATATTGTGAACGATGGAGGCTCCGGCGAGGAGAGAGACGATGACGACGGCGGACGACCACGCCAGCGACGGCGTACCCGTCGGCGGTCGACCCCCTCCGAACTTCTTCGCCATTTTCTCTCTGTCCACCCGATCTTACAACGACCGATCCAACGGCCCAAATTTATTCATTTTGAGGCGACGAAATACACTAATGGTCCTCATAGTCTGTGCCAAAAATCTATTTGGTTACCATAATTTTAGTTGGAAGGCAAAAAGTTCCCAAATGTTGAAGAATATATGGATTTGATCAGTGTTTTAAATAGATAGGCTGGTTTGGTCCCTTGATAGTATCTTCCAGCAAAATTATGAACACAAGTTAAGATTTAAGAAAACAAGTTTTTTTTGTTATTCTAGTAATTTTTAATAATTTTTTTTAAAAAAAATGGTACGGATAATTTCTAAATTATGAATTTTTAGATTGAGACATGTATAAACTAAATGAGAAAAATTAGTATGAATGTTCTAACAATGCAATGCAAGTGAATTTTAAAAGACGAATTTACTCCTAAGTAAATCATGTTTGATTTGATTGGTACAATTTTATGAAGGTTATAGGATCGGGCTTGAAGTTCACTCTTAGGCACAATCGATCTCTAAAGGATAGTTGTTTTCGTTGGATTTTGTTTTTAGAAAATCAACCCTATTTTTAGAGTTTCGAGGCAAGTTAGTCTATTATTTTAGCTTGAGCCCAAATGGATTGCTTGCTCAAAATACAGTGTGAGATATAGAAGTGAAATAAAAGTGATTTGATTGTATTGTTATTGCACATGTAAATGATCGTGTATGACACTTAGTTACTCTCGGAGACTTAGGGTTGTTCATTAGACTCGTACTTAGTTTTGCAAGTCTACAATAGATTTGCCAATGTTGACCCACTCCCATCCCTCGTAGGATGTATCTTAGTGCGGGATGGGTAAGGATGTGAGATCCATACTAGCGAGCACGATCCATGGAATAGCCCCACAAAGTCATATCACAATATTTTCGGAGGTCCATTGATTGATCTATGGGTCAACTCGCCTAGCGCCCGACCCATATGCACGAATCTCGTATTTCTTCTCACAGATTTACAGACCTACGCAACTTGTTGACTTGACAAATGTGGGATGGATTGGACAACCGAATCTAATGAACATCAATAGCCAGAGCAAGAAATTTATCAGAGGCACAATCCATATGGAGTCGTATGAAAATTTTTCGAATACTATCAGTAATTTTTTTTTAATATTGTTGAAGGAAAATAGCATGACTATGTTTGTAATTACTTACTTAATGCTAATTTATTACATGTAGAAAAAATTAAAAATAAGAAAATGACAAAGTTCTACCCTATTAAAATATAAAAAAAGAGTACTGAATACAATTACATAATTGTGACATGCAAGCATTTTCACGAAAAGATGGATAATGTTATGTTTTAGTTTTATACCAGATTAATTAGTAATTATTTAAAATGAAGAATATTTAGACTGATTCTTTAAATCTAATAAATAACCATTTATTGTTTAAATATATACAATTAGTATATTATCTATCATGTCACATTATTAAACAATTTTATTAAAGAAATTAACATATTCTCTCCCTACTCACTCCATTAATATTATTAATTAAAAATAAAAATATTAAATAATTATTTTAATTTAATATTTAAAAATAATTATTGATCTTTAAATTACTAAATATGACATATAAGCTAAAACTTAAGTGTAAAAAATAATTTTATATTTAAATAAATAAATAATTATAATTTTATTAGTATTTATGTAAAAATATTATTTTTAAAATTGAATAATAAACAAATAATTGAATTGAATTTTTACTACTTAAACTATATATTTATTAAAAATTAATTTTAATTTTTATATTATAAAAATTTAATGTTTAATGATAAAAATAGTAATTTTTTATTAAGCAATTCTATTTGTATTTATAATATTTTTATAATGAATTATTATAGGATTTTTTTATTCATATTTTTTTTCTATCCCATAATTTCTAATCCCAATTTTATTTCCTTACTTAAAAGAGAATTTATTTATATTTTTTATTTAATATAATGAATTAATAAATAAAATAAAATAAAATTATAAATCTAAATCTAAATCTAAATCTAAGAAATAATAATAATTTTATTAATAAATAATTAAAAAAATAATATTTCATAATTACAATTTTTTTTTTATGTGTGAAATTTTAAACGTGGAATGTTTAAAGCTATGAAAATAGTATTTTAATATAATAGAGAATGTGATGGATAATCTGATACAGAAGTTAAAAAATAGAGATTCTATAAAATAGATATAAAACTTATTTTTTTTATATTTTAGAAAATTTGTTAAGAGAATCTAATGCAAATAGTATAAAAAACCCCAACCCCACCTGGGATACGTTACCATCCGGTGCTTGTTTGCAACACAATCAACTTATGTAAATACACATATTATGTACAAATATTGTGAATATACATAATATTTTCTAATTATTTTTCTACTGAATAAAAAGGGCGCGGGCCCTGACCCCTTGCCTGCATATAGCTCCACTCCTGTCAATGGTGACTTTAGCCATCGTAAACATGAAAATAGCAAAATGCGATGTATATATAGACAATGGAGGCAACAAATCTCTCTCATAATTCTAAAAAACCGATCCCACAATCTATATTCGAATATAAATATTCTCTTCCATACATAACCGATCTGTATTATAATTTTCTATACAGTTTATCTCTGCCTAGTCTATTCATGACTACCCCGTTGCCAATGATCGTCTAATCTCCTTTCCCATGAAGATTTTGTTCACCTTTTTCTTTCACTTCTCTCTCACACATACATACATACATACACACACTTACATGCGATTAATACACGTAACGTGTGCTTGTGCTTGTCTTAGCCGCTGAATTAATGTTAGGACAAAAGGAAAATATTATCAATGCGTAAACGCCATTAACCACCATCCCATACAAGAAACACTTCCACTTTATTAATAATAATATTCCCCATATGTATATGGACCTATACACTTGATACAATTTATACAATTAAATATTTTCATTCAAATTATATGTACATACAACACTCTTTGCCGGTTTCAAATTTCTAAAACTCGGTATGTCGATTACCAAGAAAATGCGGGACCACGAGCACGAGCTCGAGTTTAGGAGCTATAACAAGCGGTTCATGTGCGATGGGTGCAAGGAAGAAGGCTATGGTACGCGATACAGATGCGAGCTTTGCGACTATGAACTCCACAACGAATGCAGGTATGTATGTAGTTGGAAATAATGTATTAAACAGATTTGCTATTCTTGTTGCTTTTTATGTAACAAAATATAGGCATATGCAATCCAATAAATACACAGTCCTTGGTTAATTGACGTTAATCATCAAACACGCGAGTAGCAATTTCAGGTATTATATAACCGAAACCATTTAAGGGCAAACTGTGTTTATCATTGTAGTTCTAAGATTAAATTATGAGTAGTAGTTTGTAACGAAAATTTTATATTCGTTACACAGGTTCCCCGAGACAACTATTTGTCATGAATTATTTGAAGGGTGCACATTCGAATTCTACACCACACCCCAAACAAGATGTGGCGACAGTTTATGCAAACGCCACCAAAGGTGCTGCGATGCTTGCGGAAAAGACATAAATGGCTACGTTTACTACTCCAAAGCCGATGGCTGGGATTTGCACCCTTGCTGCAGCAACCTCCGGTCTAGAATATATATAGGTAATTTATAAGACGACTAATTAGGCACGAAAATGGTTTTGAGCATTGTCCTACCAACGTGTACCACAACAGATTTGTTGGCGTGGCACAGACGCTGGTAGGGTGAATATTTTCACAATTTAATAGAAAACCTTGCATCAAAATGATGTGATAATGATATTTACGATTTATTTGTTTGTAACTTTTAAGCAAAATAACTAGTTTTTTTCATTATGAGAAAAAATTAGATACCTCTAACTTGTAACTTTTAGTTTGCGGGTCAAAAGCAGCAAAACGACACAACTTAAAAAAGAAATCAACCAAATGCACCCTATTTTTAAACAAAAAAGCAGAAAATATAGAGTTTAAAACATGTAACCAAACATGTGATCTTCGTTTATCATGCATGAATGTTCAGTACGACTATAAATGTTGTATGATGTGAGCAGACGATACATATTTCATCCTTCGCGATGGAGTTTCGTCCAAGTGCTTGTGGTGCAAGAAGAAGAAGCTATGGGGAGGAAAATCACGAGTACGGGGTTGGTCTTATGTTTCTATGTGCAAAAAGTACCATTTTCATGTGCATTGTGTGAAGAAAATGGTGAATGAAGCTTGGAGAAATGGGGATGTTGATGATAGCGCCAAGGCATTGGAGAAGATTGAGTTGAAGCTCTTGGCTAAAGCTAGCAAAAGTTCTAAGAGAAGTGGTGTGTTTTGGAAAACAGTAAGGATTTTCCTCAAAATGATTTTAAGTGTTTTGTTGGGAGATCCTACTATGGTTGTTTTTCCTGTATTGGGAGAATTATTCTCACATTAACTAATTGGTCCATTACATGGTTCAATTCTAGAATAAGTTTTTTCACATTTTCTCGATGGCTTTCATTATGATATGTAAATAATGTAAATGATTTGTTCAATAATGTAAAATTTATGTTCGTTGTACAGTATAGTGATAATCACACTGGAGCAGTGAGAATACTTAGAATCATATTTATATATAAGTGTCATTAAAAGTAAAAGCGAAATTTAGTGTGACAAACAATGTTCCACAAAGGTACTCACCGTTGTTATGACGTAGCGCTCACAGGCGATCATCGCTCAGGTCATCGAACCACAGAAACAGCGCCAATCTAACAGGTCCGCATAAAACTGAAGCACTGGGTCAATCTATTTTTACTTGTATCTATCCCAACCCACTAAAGCTCGAGACGTTCTTTAGGGCCTCTTCTTCCATTTCCACGAGCTGTCGACTAAAAGATTCCATGTCACAGGCCTGTTCCTTGAACGGTAACCTGAACTCTTTCCACTGGTACTCACGGGATCCATCATTCGAAACTGGACCAAGAACCTTCCCTAGCACATCGAACCCTTTACGATCTACTGACAGCATAAAAGCATCCTTGACATAGTACCAGAAAAACAAAACCATATGTAAATTGGTTGCCAATGGAAGACGGATTTATAGGTTGCTGGTGACTGTGATATGCTCGGAAAATCAGTATTTCAGATGTAACATTTTCATAATAAAAAATCTTATCGAATTGCAGCTGTTCAGTTGTAGGTTGCAGCTTTTCTATTTCTTTGCTTAAAATCCGGTGTGCATTTGGATACATAGCTTTAAGCTAAGTTTTATTTGCAGTTTCACCTTAAAAAAGCTCAAAGCTTTCTGCTAGATGCATATTCCTTTTCTCTCAGCAATTTTTTTTTTTTTTTGGCTTAAAAACTGCAACCAAACAACAATCTCTCTCTGAAAAAGTATTCTTCTAGACATCAGCTATGAATCCTTGAATGAGTGAACGCAACCTAGACAACTCCCAGCCAATTGAGAAACATTAATTCGGTCTGGAATAACTTTAAATTAGTTTAACTACCAGCCTCTTACCTTCACTTGTCTATTCAAGTATGTAATGCAAAAAAGAATAAGCGCTCTGCGCCTAGCATCGCTTTGATTAATCCCGTCGATTAAGCTTGAAGAGAAAGGGGCTACACAAGAAACAAGAAAAAGATTTAGCACTCATGCCACACGGGGGAAGAGTACTTCAGTAGCATGTACCTACACAATGGGTCTGCTTTAGATACTTCCATAGTTTCCATATCCACTTCGTGATTGCCTCCATTGTTATCTATGTACGTGCACGAACTGCAAAGTTAGACAACATCCATGAGATTGGAAAAACATTCTATCAAAAGGGATGGTTTGCCCCCGAGAAAATCTTGAAAAACGTTTGCAAAACCAATATGCCAAACGTGTTCTACGCACTCTTTAATTTCAAAACCAGTAAATAATTTTCATGATCATAACCAAACTTGTTAAAAGTATATTTTTAACTTAAAAAAAAAAACCGATCATAACCAAACAAATCCTCTAACCAATAACCCTCCACCATAAACTTTCTAGTTCTGCACTGCAAATAAAGAGTATGACAGTACTCTATCATCCTAATATACCTTGAACTCTCTTGTGATAGGCCTCTTCTAGACTTAGTATACTTTCGTACAAAAATTACTCAAAATTGAAAACCTTGAAACTGAAAAATAAAAGCTGGCACTAGCATCATCAACATTAAAAAACATTCCACTGCAAAGTTTTCCTACCTCAAATTCAATTTATAAACAACAAACTTCTCATTGCCGTTAAGTAGCTCCTGGAGATTTTCACTTCGAGATGTAAAACCACGATTTGCAGCACTTAAAACTTCTAAAACTGAATGAGTAGACTCCTTAATTGCTTTCATTTCAGAGGATATCGATTGCTCAAGGCTTTCTGTAGCTGACTTAGCCTATAATGACGACAAGAATAACAAAACGAGGATTAGATCATCAAGCTGGTAAATTATTTAACTACTCTATAAAAAGTACAAACTGCAACAAATGTTTCATACGTTTTTCTTCCAAGTTTGCCCTTCATCTTGTTTATTTGTAACAAAAGTTATCATACTCAAAATTGTAAATTAATTATTTTTAATTTGTATATCTTTTGTAAAGCAATAATAGTGTATCTTTCAAATTTTGGATTGATAATTATCACAAAAACAAAACTTAAGCAATTTAAAATAAAAATATCAAAAGTTGAGGAATTATAATTTATAATTACTTACATATCTATCAAAGTTAACAAAATATTTAATATCATATTAATTCTCAAGATTACTAATTAGTGTTACGAGTTTAAGGAGTTAACTCGAAATTTTTATATGATAAATACTTAAAATCTCGATAAATGATAATTACAATACTTCTATATTTTTATTAAAAATTATTTAAAATAATTTCTTAATAGTTGGTCTTATTCTAGCTTACGATAAATTTGTGAATCATGTACAAAGCACGTGTACGTATATTGGTGGGGAAAAAAATACAAACAATAGGAAGAAATTTTGATTTTGTTCCTTCATAACTTAGTGATTTTTTAGTTTGCTTATGTTTTAATTTTTCAGTTTTGTTATGATTTTATTACATAAGTTGTATTATATTTTGAATTTTAATTTTTTTTTATTTGGTTGTTAAATTGTGTTAAAGATTTTTTTTTTTTTCAAATTATACATAAAGAAACTAGTCTATGGAAAAAACATAAACATAAGAATAAATTTTCCAACGAAAAAAATACAAACAATAGATAGAATAATTGAGTTCTTTTCTCCATAACTTTATTTCCTTTTTTATGTATGTATCTCCATCAATTTTCTTTAATTGTGTATATATGCAAATAGAAATCATGAATACGATTTTAGGGGATCTTTCATATTCTATAACCAATATCATGGTTATTTTATATTACCTTTTTGTTAACCATTGAACCTTTTTATTTTTTAACAAATCTGGCTATAAAAATATACGTGCCAAAATATTATGAAGCAGACATAGTTTTTATATAGTATAGATAAATACACATGTATATGATATTCCTATTATATTTTTAAAAGTTCAATGTAGTCCAAAAAATTTAATCATAAGAATTTCGTAATTTATAATAACCTCTTTCGACAGTCCACTAATTGATTGACTAATTTGATAAGATTTGTGTTATCATTCCTGAAATCATGAAAACGTGAAAATTACTTTATGTTGTAAGATTTAAAATTCAGGTACATGTTTATTTCCCTCATACATTTTCAAGCTTAAAAAATTAAAGGATACTAGATTTAGTTGCATTCACGTGCAATGTACAAAGCCGTACTTATTTTGGTTTTCTAATTAATCTAATTATGTTTATACAATAAATGCACAAAAATATTCAATAATATAGTATTTTTTTAATTTAAATACTTCAAATTAAAAAGTTTGTGTGCTTGGACAAGTGAATCACACTTAAACTATGTAGCATATTTAAAAATTGTTTAATTATTTTTATTCAATGGCTTATTCTCAGTTACTACTAAAAAAACAATTATAAGTTCAGACAATATTTAACTATTATATATGAGAATAGTATAACAATAACACTTTATAATATATATATATATATATATATATATATATTCGTTAATATAGACTTATATTTGTGTTTAGCTTATATATAATTTGAATGAGATTTTTCAAATTAATATATTCAATTTGTACCATCAACTAATTTTAATTAATTTTTATTATTAAAATATTATGCCACAAATAGTTTCAGGTTTATTTTAATAAATTTGTTATTTTTTCTATTAGAATACTAAATCATAAATATAACACCTTGAAATTTCTAACCACTCTCAAGTATGCTAAAGGGTCCACCATCTCATCAAATATAGAATAAACAACGAACATTTATGAAATAAATGTCAAATTCCTCCCAAACAGAAATAACATCTACTATCCATTTGGCTTTATTAAAAAGTTTTGTAGCCTACACAATTATTCAATATAAATAAAAGAAATAACTCATCTTGACTATATGTATCGCGCCCCAAAATCCCGTACGACCCAAGATCGCGAGCTATGATCCCTTTTTAAAGAAAAAGAAACGAATATATATATATATATATATATATATATATATATATATTTAAAGAAAGAAAAATAAAAATGGGATTTCATTACTACATCGTTTCTTTATTTCTCATTCATTATACAGTATTGCCTAATATTAGAGTACACATAAGAAAATCTACACTATAGCCTACATAAGGCTTTTATATTAAAACAAAATGAATATAACATAGCCTGCATACAACCTTTATATTATCACAGAAGTAAATACCATATTTACAACTTCAATAAGCTACTTGCTTCAACAAAATACAATATACATAACCCACAAGTCTACATAGGGTATATTATACTTTTGTTCTATCCCAAACAACCTCAAGGGTTACAACAAAGTGTAATATAAAATCCATCTTTTATAACTTCATATATCTTCTATAACTTCAAACTTCAACTTCGTACTTCAAATAATACAACATAAA
>MKEJ01041256.1:0-17078 GCA_001753735.1 Embelia ribes
ACCAATATATTAGTCCGTAACGGTAACGACGACATTCGAAATCGTTACGTAATAGTATTACGTAATGGTAATGGACAATATTTAAAACCTTACCCTTAATTTGAAACTGAGAATATATAACTAAAAGTACTTTCAATTTATTTTTAATCAAAATTAATTATAGTAAATTGACAGTATAGTAATTTTGTTCTTAAAACACAATCATTCTGTACAAAAAAATTTCTTTTTCATTACGAGGAAAAAAATAATATTCAGAGCAAATCCTACAAGTAGAAATTGAGGGCAGAGCTTGACTTTGATAATATCACCTCTTCCGTCATATTTTAATAGTTTTGTATTACTTTTTAATCCGTCCCAATATATAATCCAATTTTTATTTTAGAAAAATAGTTGAAAAATTGCTTTACAACATTGATAACATTAGTAGGAGGTATATTATGAAAGAAAGTAGAATATTTTGGATTTCAGTAATATTAATTGATATTTTTTAATTTTTGTTCAAAAAGAAGTGAGACTATTAAAATGGGATGAAGAGAGTAGGAGCTTTAGATATAAATCCAATCAATACAACCTGTTCAATTATCTATGTAAGAGTAAGACCCCATTCTAGCTTTCAGGTAAAGGGTTGTTTGTATTGGGAGATTGACTGAAAATTCAAGTACACACGGAGTTTTGAGATTAGATCGAAAACGGTAAGTCTTGGGAATGCTTTTGGGCGAAATGAAAATCAAATTGGAACTTAGTATGCGAAATAGTAGTTGGCGGTCAATCGCTCATGGCATGTATAATTGATAGGAGCTCTGATCGATAGTTAAGGAATTGTTACATAGTGGAGGGAATTGGTTTCATCTTATTCACTTAGATGGAGGGACTGTTGCATGGTTGGGAAATGTGTTCTCTTGAGTTCTCATGGTGATACGAAGGGTTCCACTCATATGCTCAGTCTCCTAATTCATGGAAGATATGTATATAGTAGGGCTACTAAAAGGAAAATTTCTAGTCTTTTATGAGTGGTAAAAATTCTAGTGAGATCGAAAGTGGTTCCAATGAAGACATACTTGGGCAAGAAAAATTCTCTCGGATTAAAATTCCTCAGGTACTAGGTAGTTGCACACGTTTGGAGAATTTGAGGACTCTTCATGGAGCATGGTGGAGATTATTTCATTATAATTGTAACAATTTATTATACTGAGATAACTGGAGAACGTAACCCTAGAATGGATGAACCTCTTTCAAAAAAAGTACCGTGGGGTTCTTTATTTTTCATGCAAATGTGATTATGGTTTGCTTGTTTTTGCTTTGGTTATGGTTATGCACATCTATATGTTATTTTTTTGTATTATGGTCTTGAAAGAAATTAATTTATTGTACCTTAAATGGTTGGGGGCTTGCTTGTCTTGTAAATGATAATCATAGAGACAAATAGATCAAGCATGGAGAAATTCATGATTTCGAGTTTCTTGATCATTTGAAGAAGATGAAGACACATGGGCGCTTTCTAGCATCAAATGGTTTTGTCAGAATCATTGGAATATGGATCTTGGATATAGGATGCTCACCAAAATATTTTGAATAGAGCACAAGATAGTAAAAAATGGGCTCGGGTTCGTATGGGTGACAACACGGTTTGTGATGTTATGGTTATGATGGAAGAACGGTGAAACTCAATATGGACACAAGGTGTATCCGAAAGATCTTAAAAGGTGGAGCACAACCCTGGCCTAAGATAGAACTCTATTTGTTTTGGGCCTGTGCAATCCTTCTAAGGCATTCTTTGGGAGTTAAAGTAGAACTTGCAGAGAGGTGTTAAAGAATAAAGTAGAGGTTCTTGAAGGCTGTGAATATTAACTTTTGATGCTTGCTTCCATTGTTATTTGGGAACGAGCATGAGTACTTGATCATTATTCGCAACAAGTGATATCAGAATTGGGATGGAGATCTTGCGTGCTTGATACCAAAAATTGGTATAAGATTTTGGCTTTTGTTGTTTTTGTTGGTAAGATGAATGATATCAATACAGAATAGTTCCAATTACCATATTTAGAAGGGTAAGATGGAAAGACTTTTATATGTGAAGAATTTGTACTCATAGGTATTTTTAAAAGAGAGAATTGCAAGAAAAAACGAGTGAAAATTTCTTCATAGAAAGATTTGTGGATTTATTCGGCAATGGGTAGATAATAATGTGTTGAGACATATGGTGGATAAAACTGATGCGAATGCACTTTGGAAAAAATTGGAGGATTTGTATGCTAAAAAGACTAACAATAATAAGATGTATGTTCTTGATCAAATGATATATTTCAATATGAAAAGGGTAAGCATGTGGCTGAGTATTTGAGAAATTTCCAAGGTTTGATCAGCTGAGTAATATGGGGGTGAAGCTCATGACGAGTTACAAACACTATGATTTTTTTGGATACTAACAGATTTGTTTAAGACTTTGAAGACTATATTGTCCAATTTTGCACATGATGGGAAGATCCCCATGGCTATGGTAAAGAGCTCTGTTGTGGGTGAGGAGATGCGAAAGAAGACTATGACTCATTTTCATGTGCCAGATGCTCTTGTTATAGAATTTAGGCGTATAAACTTAAATAGAAAGAGAAAGTTGATGACAAGAAGAATGGGGATACAGGTATTGTTGATGATGGCTTCTTAGTTGTAATGATCCGACGGTAGAAAAATGATGTGATGATTCGTATTGGGTGGTAGATAGTGATTCGTTGCTCATGCTTTTCATGTCGTGAGGCATTCTTTTCTTATAAAGCTTGTGATTTGGGTGATATTTATATTAGTAATGGTAGCCTATCCAAGATTGCGGGTATAACCGATGTTGATTTATAAACTAATGATGACTCTAGGTTAGTCTTGAAGAATGTGAAGTATGTTCTCGAAATTGGCCTCAACATTCTTTCAATAAGTTGGTTAGCCAATGATGGCTTCTTGGGGGAGAGTTGGAAACTTACCAAGGGTTCGATGGTGGTTGCTTATAGTTTTAGATACTCTAATTTTTTTGTTTGTAGTACGGATGCGTATCTCTGTGATTAGTAGTGGCCGTTTTAAGATTTCTCGTAGCCTTGGTACTGTGTCGAGGAAGGTTTTGTTTGGACCTATGGAAGTTGCAAGTGTATTAGGCTCCGGGCACTTGGATTTGACGATGGATGTAGGCTCACATGGTGATGGTGCTAGTGATCGGGTGCGCGATTTATCGAAAGTTCATTTGAAAATTGAAGGGGTTGTTCCGAGATTTGTTGATGAGCATTCAGAGTTCGTTACTTGTGGTTCTGATGATTTATATTCGTTTCTTGATTCTTCATTGGATATTGGACCGAGTGTTGTTTTGGTGGAACAAGTGAAGATTAGGATGCGAAAGAGACTGATTCATAAGGACATTGTTGGTTCCTTATTTGTTAGAGGCTTGACGATATTGTTGCCTCATGGAAGAGTTGATAGGTATTGCATGTTCGCTTGTGCGAAGCTACCTTGTTAGTATTTCGTGGAGCAATTATCAAGTTGTTGGAGATCGGGAATGAAAGAGCAACGACTTTGTTTGGTGTTGTGTTTGGCACATCTTTCCTATTTATCGGCAGGGGGAGATTTGTTGGGTGTATTTTCAAGTAGGAGGACTTGTGTGTTCAAGTTTGGATATTGGTATCCTTATTTGAAAGTAAAAGAAACTTTTTTGTGCTTAAAATTTGGGTCCTTACTTGATGGTTAGGAAAAATTATAAGGACCATAAATGCAACTATGACAAAGTGGGTGTAAAGCCGTTTATTCCTTATCAGTTCCCAGCTGTAACGCTGCATAACGAAGACTTTGCTGACTTTGGCGCTTATATTTTTGAAAAAAATATATGTGTTTTGAGTTATTAATTATATTAAAATAGTATATAATATTTTTGGGAATTTTTAGAGCAAAAGTTTTAGGAGATAAAATTTTATTCTTGAAAATTGACCGTATAGATAATTGGTTATTAGAGGTTTGATAGTTAATTTTTGAAATTTTTTGTTGGGTATCAAGTTTCTTATTTGGATATTCCTTATTATTTTATTTTGTTGTTTTATTCTTATATTTATTTGAGTTTATAACACTTGCATATAAACGAAGTGATTTTGATTGTATTCTCTTTATTAGTTTGTGAATTGATTCTCTAAGTGTGTAGTCCCATTAATTTTTTACTCTCGATTTGAAAAAAAAATTATCTCGTTGAATTTTGTTGTCATTTACATATCATAATTTTAGTATACGCGGTTAAATATTGTATTTTTATATTGGGTCATATTTGTTATTTTGCTTTCATTGCGATTCAAAAATAGCGTTATTGCTTGATCGTTATTTCCAATATTTAGTAGCATAAAGCAAAAATGAAAATAGCTTTAATGAGATATATAATCGTATATACAAGTTAAACAACGTACATACCATATGAACACGAGTCTGAAAATAAGATTTCTCGTTTGGCATTTTAAAATTATATGGAAATCCTTCAAGAGACATTGTTGTTTCCTTGGAAGCAGTGCAGTTTCAATGCATGAGACATACCGAAACTTTGATAAATCAATCGAAATATTCGATTTTAAAAAATGAAACCGGATTCTAACCCGCTTTCGTTCTCTTTATTATTAGAAAAGAAAACATCACAACTGTTACGAGAGGAGATTTAATTAATTCCTTGATGTGAATCTAATCTAAAACTTGAATTGGTTCATTTAGTCGAACCCAAATTCTTGAAATCAAAAGTATAATTTGAATTTCATTATTCCTTCAAAATGATGAATCGTTAATTATTATTATTATCATCATCCAAGCATTAAAAATCACAATAAATTGGGTAGATGAAATGAAACAAAATAAAATATTACAACGGGTCATTAACATGAATTTTTTTAACGCCACTCATTTCTATTGAAAGTTATTTGCTCGTTCAATATCGTCATATGCATGTCCTTTTGTAACACTTGTATCAATGCAGTTAAAGGTTTACTTTTGCCTTTCCTGACTATTCTCACTTCAATATTCTCACACTTTTTGCACTTACAGGTTAAATGGTTATCTCTCATCTTATTTTCAATTGGTGTCACTATTAACCTATCCCGAATCTTTTCATTTTTAATCATATCTTTTATAATCTTACCATACATCTACCTCAACATATGCGTCTCTACTGCACTTATCTTATGTCCATCTTATTTATTAGTAGTCCAACACTCACTTCTATACCATAAAGTTGGTCGTACTGCAATTTTATAAAAAATTTCTTTTAACCGTATAAAATTTTTCTTTCAATTGTATAAAATTTTTCTTTCAACCATAAAAACATATTACAATCACATAAAACTCCGGAAGTATTTCTCCACTTAATCCATCGTGTTTTGGTTTTGTGTTTGACATTTCTTTATATCCCACTATTACTTTAGAGAACTGGTCCTAAATTTGGAAAATGATTAGTCTTTGGTATCACCTCCCTAATTAAATTAACCACAGTTGGATCCATTATACGTCGTCTACTAGAATAATACTCAATATATTCAGTTTTTGATCTACTGAGCTTAAAACCGCAAGATTCTAAAGTATATCTTCACAATTTCAATTTATCATTTATGCCCAATCTAAGCTCATCAATCAAAACTACATCCTTAGCAAATAATATGTACCACTGTTTTTCAATTTGAATGTGTCTTGTCAGCTCGTCTATTACTATTCCGAACAAGAAAAGGTTTAGTGTCGAGCCTTGATGCAACCTTATTGTAATAGAAAATTTGAACGACAAGCCACCTTATGTTTTGACATTGGTAACTGCATCCTCATACATATCCTTGATGATATTTATATATATTTAAGAGGGAACCAATTTCTTTATCAAAACCCACCAAAGTATTTATCTCAGAATGCTATTATAAGTCTTTTCCAAATCAATAAAAGCTATATGTAGGTATTTCTTCCTTACTCTATATCTCTTCATCAGTTGTGGTAGTAAATAAATTACTTTTGTAGTCTCTTTCAGGCATAAACCCAAACTAATTTTCTGAAATCATAGCATTTTACCTTAACCTATCCTCAATTACTCACTCCTAGAGCTTTATGACTCATGAGTTTAATACCCTGAAAGTTTGGGCAGTTCTGTATATCACCCTTATTCTTAATATTTACGATGTCTCATATTCCCAAAAGAAATGAATCATTTAATGGTTTGACAACATTTATAAAAAAAAATCTTAAATCATGTTAAAATTCAAACGAGCTTATTAAATAAGCTCGGAGGGAGTAATTTAACGTGGGTTGGACAAAGTATAGTTGCAATTGAGGAAAAGCATGGATGAGTTGACCAGATGGGCCAACCCACATTTAAAGAGGCCACAAGTTTAGTTCTAATCTCAGCCCAGTAAATGTCAGATTCTACCATTCAATATTCTGTGACAAATTTTCAAAGTTGTTTCCACTTATCTGGAAATTAGAATTAATTTTCAGAACGTTTTATAGGGATCTTACGTTGGTTTTACATCATTACTAATAAGAATCGAAACAGTAATTTTAGTCCCTGATTTTGGAAATTGGGACAGATTGGATTGATACAGTTCGGTTAGGTTCTAAACGGTCTCATAGGCCACGGGACAGTTATGTTCTAGACCTATTAGCCTCATTAGTTATTTTACACAAATCATGAATATAGCAATACAAAAAATATTATAGGAAGTATTGAAAAATATCATCCTTTAGTGATGTACTTCTTATGTTCTGTGTCTGCAAGCTCAATTAAACTACAGTTATCTAAGTTTCTAAAGTAGCCTATGAACGATTATTTCTACCATTTTGTATTCGGTTCGGATTCTATTCTAACCAAAATTTCCTTTTCAGAGACTAATATACTGGGGGAACATTGAGTAATATGAAAAAATGGCTAAATATACCTTCTTTCCATTGCTACTAGCCACTAGGGTTTGGCAAGTTTTGTTTCCCTTCAAAAGTAAGCTTTCCATAATAAAATATCCTCTAAGCTTCTATTTTAATATTATGTCAGAGCAAGTTTAATTTCAAAAGTACTTTTTATTTCATGCCTATTTTATTTTTCTTATTCCACCAGTCTTACTTGTTCATTTACGACAATGTAATATTTTCCTACATGCCTTTATGTTTGCACAGTTGACTATCATTTCCCTTTCAATATCTCTACTGGCTAAGTTAGCTAGGGTTGATAGCTTTCTAGCTTAACTTTAGCATAAATACTTGATTTTTCGAAACCAAACAATTTTTTTAATAATTATTGGTTCTAATTCCTCAAACCGACATTGGACTTGCATGTTATCCAAACTCAAGTAGCAAGCAAGGTTTGCACATAATGATATATACACTTTTAAGGCCTGCATAAATGGGACCATTTTGTAGGAAATAAAGTAACAAACCCAATCAAAAAATAATTGTCCTCAAAATGCTGACTTATCAAAATTTGCCATTTTCATTTTACTGGACACATTGCTTCAGTTTCACTCCATTAATGAAGGGCTGTTGGACAACAATTGAGAAATTTCGAGACAAAATTCATATGTAATAATGGTTACACTTTATCCGAATATCATCTTTACATTCTGAATACATTTGGTGATATTAATTATTAATTAATTTTAATGATTTCTCTAAGTACATTCGACTTCGATAATCACATCAAATGTGTAAATATACTGAGCACGTCATGTTTCACAAAACAAAATTGACAAAACATGGATAAAACATAGCATGTGCTACAACATCTACAAACTCGATAATGACTAAGTATTCTAGACGTGAAACTTAAGAAATTTTCCTTAATTGATGCTGCTTATCGAGAGCGCTAAGGCAGTCACCATATATACTTAAACTTATGTAGTGACTATATATATATTTTCAACGCAAGATCTTTTACTATACCCTAAAAAGCTTTTGCAGTAACAAACTTATCGTGTTACTAATACACTCGTTTTTAAAACAAGACATTAGATTATTAGAAGATCATCATCATACTCAATATCTTTGTGACAATGGCTTTAAATTTATGTCACCAATACATTACTAGCTTGCCCACTTTTAATGACCCTTCTGTATTTAGAAAGCTTGGGCTTAACTGAGCTTGTTTGAGTCAAGTTTGACTTTACCAACTTGGCTCATTTTGAACATGACGACTATATATTACTAGAGCAATCAATAATAACTTGAAAAGTATACTAATAATTTTATGGCTTAAGGAGAATATGACTTAAAAATAAGTGGAAGTTGCATTATACATACAAACTTTAACCAACTCAGAAAAAGAGAAAGAGATCACTACAATATAAATTGCCCTCATCCGTAGACTACAACAACATTGGATACTCTTTGGCAATACATATTGGTGGGTCCGATATCTTTGTTGGATCTTCGTTTTCTGTATAGCCAACATTAACTTGGTTTGTTCTTCCTCTACCTAATGCGCCATGCCAAAACAATAAGAATTTAAAAAAAGTTGAAACTTTGTATTAATAATGAAAATCTTGGAGTTAAAAAAATAGTCTATGTTCCAAAATAAAAACTAATTTCAACTATCTTGAAGGTTTTTCTTTGCCTCGGTAAAGGGGTATATATGTATTAACACACGAAACAAAATTTCTACAGAATATCTATGTAAATTTTGAAATATTTTTGTTTTTTACTGTATAGGGCACTCCCCTCCTTAAATTTTTACCCTTGGAGTTATCTTAAAGAAAATTGGACTCGATCCTCATTAAAAAATTATGGGTCTGCCATTCTGGCTATACCCTAATATTATTCACAATTTTCTCTATTAAAGAGGTACTCTAGGAGCGGTGTAACAAAGTTTAAATATATGGATACATTAGTCAAATACAGAATGTGTCTGCCAAGGGTGCTTATAGCAAAATACTAATTATCGGATTATGCTATAAGAAAATTTATCAAACAAGTTTCCGCTACTGTGTGCTCTTAAAGTTGTTATAATTTAATTGGCAAAGCTTGGTTACCCTAACTGTAAATTTGTGTTTTGAGGATTGACAATCCATTGATAATTATTAGTAATAACTTACACTTATTTTGAAAATGTCTCTCTTGAGTATTTTATAGTATTTTAACAGCCTTTTTCCGAATAAGAATGAGTTTTTAAATACCTAAACTAAAACCTTTCGGGCTTATTGAAAAAAAAATATAAAAAGATTATATTTTGGTTTGTAATTATATATCGGTGGGAAAAAAAAATGAAGAGAAAAAGATTGTCAGCATTTGCATAGACAAAGGGACCAAGACATTATGTTGGATATTCGATTGATTATGTATGAGGCCACTCTCTTTCTTTTTTTGTCCTTTTGTAACATTGGGTTCTTCACAAAGTGGGACTATTTCTTAATTATAGAGAAAAAGTGTGTTGCCCATTGACATTTTTGTTGAGAAAAAAAAAAGGATTTTTTTGCTTTTTGTTGTTTGATCATTTTGAGTATAGCCATTGCTCATGTTGTTTCGAAGTGGAGCTTCTTTAATAAAGTTAAGGTACCGTGGAATCTATTTTTTGCACTTATAGTTTCACAAATTTAGCTAAAGAGATTGGTCATGTTTGAAGTTGAATGGCAAACAATGATTGATCTATAGTTTTATGGCCCAATACATTTAGTTCGAACAAATCCATCACCGTCTACCTACCGAAACAATCGTTTTGTTTTTTTAAATAATGATATACATTAATATAAATAGTAGCGATCGCATTTTCTCGGGTTAGAGAACTCGGAAAATACAAAATTTGGTTGATTGGTCTGAAATGAGAAAGTAATTAACAATGATTATAATCTGAAATTTGTGAATATTGCCAATTAACAAACGATTGGAGGTCGTTTAGGCCCTGATTGAACCTTATATGACTTCGTATGCGAATAGCTTTTTGTATTAGATCCTGGATTGTTTCATATCTTTATATTAGAGGCTAACAAAAATATAGTCTGTAACTTTTTTATGATGATAAAATTTTTATTAGATCTTTTGGTTTTTATTATTTTCTATATATTTTTTTTCATGTCATTCTTCTCCAATCGCTCTATTTTACAAGAAGGTCTTAATTTCATTTTATTTCAGCTCATCAATAATTTATACACTGTTCTTACTTCATGAACATATCATGGTGTTACGAGATAATTTTTCTTCACAAGTATTATGTAGTTTCTCTTAATCACGTAATCGCACTATGTTACGTTTCCATAATTTTTTACGCATTTTTAAACGTCGTCATTGCTTATTGTAACACGGAACTATAAAGCGGCTAATTGTAGATAAAATGTACGCTTACAGATTAGGTAATGCAATTAAGAAATGAAACTAATACTTGTCATTACTAATGAAGTAATTAATTCCATTTAAAAAATGATACAACTTGTATATTTTGACATTAGGGTTTCCATAATTGTCTGCCTTGGCAGTCCCCACTTGCAACAAGTTCATAGCAAGTTGCTGCACGTTTAATTTGTGGGTTGATATTTTGCATATTTGTGGGTAAGAACGAATTTTTGTGCAAAAGGGAAAATAAATTTCTTTTTTAACAGTTTTGTTAAATGATCGGTACGTAATGATGTGATTTAATTTCTTTTAAAACTGAATGATATTTTAATATTTTCTGATAAAATAAAATAAAAAGTTTAAGAAACTACTTTCCTTCTTGCTTTCTTCTTTTTTATAAAGAGAAAAAGATTTTTAGATATAGATCAAAAAAATAAATTAACTTATAATTAGACACAGAGAAGAGTGGACAATTCACATGTTTTCAAGATATGACATACAGCCAAAACGGTAGTGGGAGAAAGAATGAGCATGCATGCAACTACAGCTCACAGAAAATATAATTTTGTTTAGCAAAAAAGTTATTATCTTTTTTAGCATAAGAAAAAGATTGAACGGTTTCAACTTAAATTTTTTAATTTTTTTTAGCCAAAACAGTAAATAAACTTATTTCAAAATTGACAGTCAAATACCATCAACTTTTTTTTAATAAAAAAAATTAAGCTTAAAATGTACCATTAATATCTTCTCCATACAATATTCAACAAATAATCTACAAAATCTTAAGCCACCTGTTTATTTTATTACAAAATCTTAATTAATTCTGTATATCTTTTCACACTTCGTTAGCTACTAATTGTAATTTTTATCTCTCTTTTTTTGGATGCGAATTTTATATATATGCATGATATAGAAAAGTCCAATATGCATAGATTTTCGTACTGTGATATAGGAGTTCGAGTTTTTCTTGGTTTAGCATGCTTTTGCCCGCCATTTAGATTTGTTTATTGTTGCGTGCCGACCATGATCTAATTTGGGAAAGTAAATACATTTTTAAAAGAGGGTATAATGTTAATGTTTAGTAAATAAATTTTAAAAATTCTTTTGATAAATAGTACAATGTTTAGTAAACTAGTAATTTTTATTGTAAAAATATAAAAATAGCTATGTATAAGAAATATAAAAAATATAATTGAGATTATTATGTTAATTAATGAAAGAAAAAATAGAATTAATTTTTTAAAGTATCCCTAAGACAACTACAAATTTTACCAAATATAAAAAATAAGTACTTCAAATTTTAGAAAAGCAAAACAAAAAATTATTAAAAATAAGTACTTCAAATTTTACCAAATATTTCTGGCTATAAGTTAAAAAAAAAAAAAACAATTACAAGTTAACCTTTGCCAAGGCTGACCAATATTATAATTAGTATTATGACACGTATATAGATGATGATAACATATTTACTATTTTATTCACAATAATTGTGTTATAAGCTTAAAATAGCTATTGACTTTTTTAACAAGAGTGTTACCGAATGCTCGGATCCTTCACCAGTTAGCTTGTTGACATTTTTATGGCGCATTTATTTAAACTAATTTCTCCTTTTGACTTATGCATGTAATTATAACAAAAGTGTAATTTTATATATCATTATTTTTGGATAAAAAATATATACTCATTTTCGCATATGAAAAACACTACAAATGCATATATGTCATTTATTCATGCACGATGATGTATAAAAATTTATACACCATATATTGAAATAAAATTCTTATAAAAATATTTATAGCAACTAATTTACTCATATAAAGCTATTTTTGAACTTCTTCTTTAGGCTTGCGATAGGATGACTTTATTTAATAACCACCCAATGTACTAGTGGACTTCTGTATATGATAAAATTATCCAAATAATTAGGATGATTGCCATTAATTTATTTTTAATATCTCAAACTCAAATTTGTTCGGGATACTCTAATTGATTATTGATTGAATATAATTGATTATTGATTGAATATACTCTCAGTTTAAAATTAATTAAAAGAATGACTTTTATTTATTTAAATTGGTGATGAATATTTTAATAAGACTGCTACCATAGTAGGTATCCTAATCACATTAATAATTCGACAGCATGACATTTCTTTTAGAAAGCTCAATGCTAATTTTTTTTTTTTGTGTGTGTGTGTGTCTTTAAACATAATTTCTAGGGATGGATATCACCTTATCAACTGAGCGCTTATTCACTTTTTTATAGACATTTATTCAAGCCAGGATATTCTGGGATTTGATCTCAATACAAGAAATGTTTTTTTCTTCTAATGAACAAAAAATTTTTTCTTACCAAATTATTATGTTTGAGTACAAATTTACTACAAAATGAGGATAATTTACTAAAATTATTTTTACATTACTATGTTTGAGTACAAATTTACTATTCAACGAGGATAATTTACTACAATTATTTTTACTTAAAATAGATTGAAAATACTTGAAATAATTTGTTCTCAAATTATAGTAATTGATCTATGCAAGAAAAAAGATTCTTCTACTGAGATGACTTCCGATATTCTGATCCTCTCTCTCTGAATTTTTGCTTTTCAATATTTTGTTTTTTATTAAAATTTTTAAAATATTATTTAAAATAAAAAAAATCAACTGTTTGTGTGTTTACACCCAAAATATGAATTCACACAGAGATGTTAATCAATGAAGACACGACTAAGGCGAAATTATACACAGTATCTACGCTACTATACAATAAGGATTTACAAAATTTTAAGCCATCCAAAAGAGCTCGGTTTCTATAATAATGCACAGTAATTATTAATTAACAAGAGTGTACTACCCCCCAAAAAAAAGAAAAGAAAAAGAAAAAAACCTACCACCATGAAAGTCACCGTGCCAAAAGTTTTTAAGATGTTTATTTATATTTTTTTACGAAATGTAAATACCTGACTTGAAAATGCATTAATATAAAATTTGCTATAAATATATATAACATCGGTAACTTATCGACGTGATACTTATCCTAAACATGCGCTTAAATACTAGCATCGAGAAGAACTATTCTCCGTATCGACATTTTCTTTTTAACAAATTAATCAAGCCTTCTTTCGTTGCATAACATATAGTTTAATCTCTTATTTTTGTTAACAACTTCAAGTTTTAAAACGGGTGAGAGAGGCAGAAAAAAATAATCATTTAATTGATGATTAGCTAGGCTAGCGGTTAGATAATTTTGTTAACTTATTCGTAAAGTTGAATTCTATTAAGTAAACTAATTTAATTAGAAAGATGAAAGTGACACAATGGAGCTCTCTTCCTTGCACCCAATGCTTCTTTTTAATATTTTTTAATTAAATATTTAGAACTTTCGTTTTCACAGGAAAGAGAGCTCTAAATTCAAGAAATTTCCTAGAACAAGCTTTAACTAAGATAAGTTGTGTGAAAAGGCCGCATAGTTAATAAAATCGTATTAGAACTTCTACTAACTCTACTTCTTCATTGCTTTGTTTAAAAAAAGCATCCAAAAATGATAAAATAATTAAAACTTAAGAAAAAAGAAGTAAAGCTCATGGCATGCCTCATCTTGTTGTTACGGTGCCACCAAAAACCATTATTGTTTAGTTTTGTTGCATAATTCAATGCGTCTTGATTGATTTGTAGGGATGAATCTATGAGTTCGCTAGAAAATTATAGGTTTCTCTTATAATTTGAAGAAAAACATTCGAAATCTTAGTGTAATTCCTTTTTCTGCAGCCTTAGACCTTTAGTTTCCCTAAAAGCTTATATGACGTTCCAACACCCCCCTATCCTTATATGAACATTTGTTGATTTGAATGGTACATTGCTATTTATGTGTGCAAACAATGAGAATATAAGAGTTCAACCAGAATTAGCGGAGGAATAACTTGGTCAATATCTTTAGTGTTCTAAGTCATCCAAAAATTTGGAGAGTGGAAGTAGGAAACATATTGAAATATGCACTTTCGAGTTTACTATCAATATGAGATTATAATCGAAATTCGTGTTCCCTTAACTCATAAGTTACTGATACATTAATATTATATATAGGAGGACATAGTTTGATGCACAAACATTTTTTTTATATAGATGGTAGTATTAAGACTGCTTCAAAATCACTATTTCCTTTTGAGACAATTTCTTAGAAGAGGATATATAATGTGATTGGCTTTTATATCGCATGCTCTAATGCATTATATTTTCGGCCTGCTTCTTCTTAATGTTGTACTGGCGATAGTACTACTATTTCTCCGAGATCACTAGAATTTTTTAATATGTAATTTGGTTGCACTAAGACCTAATTTGGGAATACTAGTGTTTTTTAAAATTTACTTCTTAAAATAGCTTTTCAAAATTTATTATAAAAACATGTGTTATCTAAGTATTTGGTAAATAAATTTTAAATGTTGTTTTGATAAGTAGTGTAGTGTTTGATAAAGTGTTACTTTTTATTGTAAAAAAAGAGACAAAAGTAGGCATGTATGAGAAAGACAAAAAATATAATTGAGGTTATTACAATAATTAATAAAAGAAAAAAAAATCAACTTTTGAAAATATCTTTAAAGTTACTCCTGAAAGCACCCTTAGAAAAATAGAACCATATTATTAAAAGTAATTGTTATAAAGTTTACCAAATATCTTAGCTTACAATTTCTCAAAAAAATAAAAAAATAAAAAAATAAAAAAATTGAAGTATTCTTAAAAAAAAATAATACCAAATTGACTCTAATTTTGCCCTCCAAAAGGTAGGAGTGAACAAAACCAATAGTAAACCGGCTGTTGAACCAAACCAAACCGAAAGCTTTCGGTTTGGATTTTGGGCTTAACGGTTCGATCGGTTTATAAATTTGAAATTTTTTTAGTTTTTCGGTTTTTCTGTTAGGTATCGGTTTTGAGTTAATGGTTTTAAGTTAAACTGAACTGAACCGATAAATCTTTAATGGTTTTGAACCGGTTTGTCCGGTAGTGGCTTTGAACCAATCTGGTCATGGTTTTGAACCGATAACTATTATGTACTGATAAAATAGATAGTAAATCTATTTTTTTCCTATTTATTTTGCTGAACCGGCTTTATGATTTATCGAACCAATAAACCGAACCAACATTACCAGTTTCGTTTAATCGGTTTGGTTCGGTTAGTAAAAAAAAAAGTGTTCAATTTCAATCAGTTCTACCGATTCGGTTCAGTTTGAGACCAAATCAAACCGTTACTCAGCCCTAGCCACCTCATCCTTGTAAACAAGTTTTCATCCTAATGGACGGTCAATATCGAATTAATCCAACGGTGATGATGATAGGTCTAAAATTCTCCACAGCTTTCTAGGTACATCTCTCATATTTTATTACATTCTATAATTCTCTTACATGTCTATCTATCTATCTAAAATACAAAAAGACATTATGAAGTTTTCTGTCTCCTTCCAAACATTCTAAAACTATGCATTACTCGTCCCCAATGATGAGATATGTCACGTCTGTGCAATCTGTGACATTCTCCCCAAGTGAATTTGGAAAAATCCTCGTCGTGAAACCGAACCACCTAATCTTTGAATTGCCACATGGATAAAAGAAAAAAATTCCCCAATATCTTGTGATAAGTGCTACATACATAAAAATGAAGAATGATATCACGCTCCTTCACCATGTTCGTGAAATAACGATAACAGAAACACTTTTTTTTTTTTTATTATTTTTATTAAAGAATATGCGTACATAATATGAAACTAATTGTGGGCATCATGTATAAGGGCTTTCGAAAAATATATTATGGTTGTTTTCTTGAATGGGAAAGACCCTCCAAAAGTCACACCTGATACGATAATGAATTACCCAAAAAGAAAACAAAGCAATACTAATAAAGAAAAACGATTTCTATACGGAAGTAAAATGTGTCGAGATGCACTTTTTCTTTTTTTCCATTATTCAACTCTGTGTGAGAATGTCATTTACTTAATAATAATAATAATAATCCATGCCATGATCTTAAACTTCTTTTATTGTTGTTGCAAATTTTCTGACTTATGTAAATATTCATGCCGCGCAAGTATTTATCAAAAGAAAAATGTGGTGGCAAAAAAATTATTCATTTTTTATTCCCTTTATATTTTTCCCCTCGCACCGTCATCATTGGTGCTTGAAAAATCAATCACATGTACTGATTTATGGGTGGTAACAGTTTTTATTTTGGAGTCTTCGATGATGTCTACTACTTCTTGTACTAGTATGCATTGGCCAATGTTAAAAGCATGTATATTGGAGCATTGCAAGTAATACATAAAGGTGAGTCCTATCATCTTATACTTTACTCAAGTTTTGTTTTTCATTAATCCCCATCCATATATCAAAAAATTGATGTGACAAATCATGTTTTTTTATATGTAATAATTGGTATAATTTTGCAAAGGCTAAATGTTTTAATTTCTGCCCTTTTGCCTATTACATACAACGGCTAGTAATCTATGTTCCTTAGATTTTTATAATACATTTATACCAATTATTATTCATAAACATAAAAGCAAAATTAAATAATGGAATAATAGTAATAGATTAAGTAATTAAATAATGATTAAAAATTGGAGAGATAAGATGTTTGAATGGAGAAAATGCACAAATACTTATTTAGAGTACTTGTACCAGCTTATCTATACAGATTATCTATTTTACACAACAGATTATCTATTCAACTACTTCCTACAACAGAATATTTAAAATACAGATATCTAAAATACAATTTATTCCTACAACAAATTATCTAAAATA
>MKEJ01041257.1:0-17915 GCA_001753735.1 Embelia ribes
TTTTCGAAACATTTCAACAATTTCAACCAACAAGATAGAGACTTGGGCATTTATCTAATTACATGTGTGTTTGTTTGTTCTTGTTGTTATGGTTATAATTTATTTATTGAATTCATTCCTTCATCTAGGATTATTAATATAATTTTGTCGGTGTTGTTCTTCAATAAGCGTTGGTCGATTTTTTTGTTTCATTTGTCGAAATTATCTCGACAATTTCAACCAATAAAGGTAGGGACCTTGGAATATATCCATTTACATGAATGTTGTTTTTTCTTGTTCTCGTGTTCATAATTTATGCATTGAAATTATACCTTCATCTAGATTTATCAGTATAAGTACGTGCCAGTTTCATTCAATATGTGGATTTTTTGCTAATCCCCAGCTGGAGAATTCGAGAAATTAAAAAAAACGAAGGGACACTGCTGTTGAAGCTGTTGCCCAATTTAGAGAAGTAAGATGTTTCGGTCAAGGGCTTGGTTCTATAGGGTGGCTTTTGTTTGTATTTTTCTGCTTATTGGTACAGATGGACAAATTACTCACCCTGCTGAAGGTAATACTACTTCCAGTTTTGGCTATGTGTTGTGAGATTGTGCTTATACTTAAAAATTTCTTTTGTTGCTGAAGTGTTTGAGGATTAATTTTTGGTTCTAGTAGTTCGGGTGAGTGGTCGATTTCCAATTTATTAAGTTCTTCTTCTAGGATAGTTTACGTGACTGTTTTTTGAGGTTTTTTTTTGGTAGATTATTTATAAATTTAGAAAATGGGCAGATCTTCGGAATGGTTAGCCTTATGGGATTTCCACCGTTATAAAGAACTAGGGATTGGAACACTGTATCAAACTCCCTATCTGTTAGGGAGTTGGATAGTGTTTGGATATGCTGGTGGGAGGTTTCTCTTGGGTTTAATCCCTAAAACTTAGGCCATTTAGGAGTGCCCTTGTGCTCGAGAAAAAGGGGACTTTCCTCCTGATCTGAATTTGAACCTAATACTTTCTAACTCAATTTGTATACGATAGAAATATATGAGGGGAGTAAATATTGAATGACGATTCCATCTCTCTGGTTGTGTTTTTTTCGTTATTTACCTTTTTCCATATATTCAGTCAAGTATGATGATTCAAGCTCTCTAATTACGTTCGCTTTTTCCTTCTAGCTTTTCATCTCTATCACGTCAACTATTTTGTTCCTTTGACTTTCACTCCCTAATTCATTTTGGTCCTTTGAAATTTTCTTTTATGGCGGGCTAGAGTTGAATAATTTTTTAACTTTTTACTAATTTTATACAATGTGTGTAAATTGACTGACATCTCACAACAAATTTGGGAAGACAAGTTCCTCAACAAACGAGCTTGTAACCCACTGAAGAGTACAGAATTGGAATTTTTTGAAAAGCTAAGGACTTGATATCTTCATGTTGGATTTACAAAGTCATGATAATTCAGATTTGACAGTGAGGATTTAATCTTTATGCATCATCAGTGTAAGGAAAATTTTACGCAAGTGGTTCCTGATGTTTTAGCACATGGCACCATCAAGAGACGCTTGTTAAAAAATAGTTACACAGACGATGAATTAAAATCAACTCAGTAGTTGTTGGGAGTTTAAGAAGAATATAAAAGCTACTAAAATTAATTTGCAGTTTTAGAGATTTTACTCTTTCAGGATATGTAAGGCTTCAATAGCCAGCAAATGCAACTATGAAGACCTTTCTTATGTTCGCAGTTAACGCTTTGCTGTCCATCAAGAAAAGTTTGATTGATCCTAATAATAACCTCAGCAATTGGGGTCATAAGGATCCATGTACGTCAAATTGGACTGGGGTTCTTTGCTTCAATAAGACAATGGATGATGGCTATCTGCATGTCAGAGAATTGTATGCTTTTATCCTTTTTCTCATTTTCTTTCTGTGCAATAGCATTACCAAAATGATCTCTATCTTTTGTGTGAATCATACATATTGAACGAGGTTACATACATTTGATTCGTGGTTTGGTCCGAAAACATTCTGTATAGCAATTGATGGTAGATACAAATCTTTATTTTGTTAAGTATCATGTCTTCTTTGTTTACCACCGCTTGATCCAAGGCTTTTTAGTTAATGCTGAAGAGGTAAAAGCAAGATAACATGTTATTATATATTAAGTTTTCTCCTCCTTAATTTTTGCAACAAAATTGCAGGCAACTGTTGAATATGGATCTTTCAGGAAATTTGTCTCCAGAACTCGGTCGGTTCTCTTACATGCAAATATTGTGAGTCCGGATATGATAAAGTTTTCCCTATTTCAGCAATATCCTTGCTTCTCTTTGGCTTTTCAATTCGTTGTTCAGGATATAATGACGTACCCATTGGTCAAATATTACTTCTATCAACTAATTTTTTTCTTTGGGCTTTTATAGGGATGTTATGTGGAATAAAATTAGTGGCAGCATACCAAAAGAGATTGGCAATATTACAAGTCTACAACTCTTGTGAGTGTTACAACCGGTGATCCTTATTTTCATGTTCGATCCTTATTTTCATGTTCGATTGTTTGTGGGCTCTTAAGCATGGATAGTTCCAACATTGAATCCCGATCTCTTTCTTGTTATATATTTTGAGTTGACTGATTTTGCTCATATTGACTTGATCATATGCTTTTCAGGCTCCTGAACGGAAATCAACTTACCGGTCCCTTGCCTGAAGAGATCGGCTATCTTCCTAATTTAGACCGTATTCAAATTGACCAGAACCAAATATCTGGATCACTACCTAAATCCTTTGCAAACTTGAACAAAACAAAGCACTTGTGAGTATTTAATGCCGCCTACCCTATTTTGGTGCTTGGCCGGTTCTGTACTGCGTTGCATTTTGTATTTTGTTTTTAATTATTTCTGGCTCACAACTTTGTCATTAGTTCTACAATAATTGATTTTTGTTATTGGTCAATTTTGCGAGCAGCCACATGAACAACAATTCTATTAGTGGACAAATCCCACCAGAGCTGTCTAGGCTTCCGAGTCTAGTTCACATGTATGTTGCAGATATGTTGTTTTCCCCTTCCTATCTGTTAATTATGTTATCTTAAGCCTTTTCTTTTTGGGTCTCTTCTTCTTGTCACCAACAATGTTAAAATAAATTCTGCAGGTTACTCGACAATAATAATTTATCTGGGTCTCTTCCACCACAGCTGGCCAATCTACCAAGTTTATTAATTCTGTAAGTTGTAGGTTGTTGCGCTTTTAGTACAGTACTTTTTAATAAGGTAAATATGTCCAAAGTATATTTTCTGTACTATTTAATTTGTAATGGCAGCAGCTTCTATTATGTTTTCTAAAACATCTTTGTGAACCGTTGCAGCTCGTCAACTTTTTCCATTAAACTTACACTGACGTCCACCAATAATAAGGAATGTATATGCTAGGTTGTACTGTTTGGGTATTTATGAAAACTTTGTATGGTATGATATTTATGAAAACTTTGGATATATGTCTTGTACAGCTATCTAAGTGTGTTTACCTGTTACATGTTTCATGAACCTCTCAGAAGCTGCATCGTAAAGTGTCTTTATGTTAATCGAATTGAACAGCAATCTCACTTTATTTACTAGCTTTGAATTGTGTAACTGTAACTGTATCAGTTCACAATTTAAGAAAACCTCCAGTTTACTTCTGTGTCCATAGGACATTGCCTAATCTTGTAAATCTGAGTGTCTGTCTTTCAGTTCAAGTTCATATAACATTCATCACTGTATGTGCACTATTTCTCTAAACTACTTCTACCATGTTGTCTTGCTTTTTGAATTGTCTCTTTGGGTTTTTGGCAGCCAACTGGATAACAATCATTTCAATGGGGGTATACCTAATACTTATGGCAACATGTCTCACTTGCTAAAATTGTAAGTATAGTTATAACATGTAATTTGATCTTATCACGATAGGACTAAGCATGCATGTTGGTACAGGGATGCCTAATTTGTGAACAAACTCATTCATTGATCTGATATCTTGAATACCTTGCAACCTTTTTTATGAGATAACTCAGAAAGTTTAAACTTTCTTTCAACTTTGGCTTTCTCAGGAGTTTAAGAAACTGTAGCTTACATGGACCAATGCCGGACCTCAGCAGAATACAGAACCTCTCTTACATGTAAGTTAAGACATACCCATCAGATATTATCATGCTAATTGCTTATTTATGGCACGTTTCAGCATTATTCCATGTAATTTGTCATATTTATGAAACCATCGCATACTTTGCATTTAAAGAACCTTCTGCTGAAATGTGCTGTGCCTTGCCACAAGCTCTTATTTCTGGCCATTGAAGAGAAATAACTCGTGGCTGTATATGTATATATTTGTATTCTTGTACATGACTTGCCAATCTTAATTATTAGTTTTGCATTGCAGAGACCTCAGTTCAAATCATCTGAATGGAACCATACCATCAAATCAACTATCTACAAACATGACAACAATGTAAGTGCATTTCATATGATGTTAATGTTAACTACATATTGCCATGTTCTACACTGGCAAGCATCTGAAATATTCAGTCTCTTAAGATATCATAAGTTCTCTTTTATTCTTTACTTTTTTTGTACTTATGAACACTTCTTTCACACCAATTTTGTGTAGTGACTTATCAAATAACAATCTTACTGGAACAATCCCAAGCAACTTCTCAAAATTGCCTCTTCTACAAAGATTGTGAGCATTCTTTCAACCTATACTGCTGTCTTTACATCACATGGTCCAGCAAATAGTAATGTTTTGAAAGATGCTCTTTATATTCGATGATGGTTACAATTTGAGTATTGGATGAAATGATTGTCTTCTAAATTTATCACTCCAATCCCAGGTTACTCGAGAACAATTCCCTTAATGGCTCTGTTCAATCCTCTATCTGGCTGAATAGAGCACTTAATGGTGCTGAGACACTCATCGTGTAAGTCTTTTGTGATTTGAAAAAGGAAACTATTCATATTTGCAGTTTTTTTATGCCCTTCGCATCTCCCTTGTTGCATGTGTGTATAATTGTGCAAGCTGGTGCATGGCTATTCATTCCATGCTTCTCTCTATTAAGTTGTTGACTGGTCATGTGTGAGTTTTGACAACAAGTGTTTCTTAGTCTTTTTTGTAAATTAATCGATAAAATTATTCTTTGGGTTCCATGGGACAGGCATTTATGTTTTATATATTTGCAATCTTAAACTTGCTCTTCTATATCTTGAATTTATGTATACCTTGAAAATTTGATTATTTTTTCTTGTGAGTTGCTTTGTAATTCTTTTTCTTGAAACTTATTTTTTAGCAACAATGTGATGACGAGTTGGATCTAGTTACTTGATGGCTTAGGGCTCTTGGGTTTTTTGTTCTATATTGTTTGGGTCCCATACTCCCAGTTGTAGCTTTCTTCAGTAGATTCTTTTTGTGGGTTTATTCTTTTTGGTGTTACATTTTTTGTTTTTTGTTTGTTGAAATTTAAAATGTTGTTCCTTAAATACGCAGGGATTTGCAAAACAACCAGCTTACAAATATATCAGGCAGTTCAAATATCCCACCAAATGTCACTGTCAGGTTTGCTTCGTCATGTTTGTAGCATTAGATATTCCTTAAGATAAATGTGTGTTTAAGATAACCCTTCCACTTTTCTGCTTGAAGAAAATAAATTTTTGCATTTGACTGAAAGAAGAGAAAACAAAAGAATTTACTTTTTGATTGTCGATTGTACATATTTTAGATAGAAGGAAAGAAGAAGGTGGTACACAGCACATAATCGTGTCTGCTCTAAATAATTCACTTCTTCATTGGGGTATGAATGTAAATATCATCTAGTGCATGTGAGAGGAGACCTTAGAAATCATGGGTTGTGTCATGAGTAGTTGAAACCAAAAGGGTCATGAGTTCACAAATTCTGTGGAAAAATCTACTAACTCTGCAAAATCCTAATGAAGTAAAGGAATTAGGTGGATTGTACTTCTAATTTCCCCATCCAAAATACCCTAGATATTTCTATATAAATATCATATATCATCAGCAAGAAGAAGTTAAATGCAACCTCAAGAAAGCAATTTTCAGGTTGTTGTGAACCCCCAAACTAACAATCTTTAGGCGATATACTAGTGTTGTGCTTGGCTTAAAGATTTTTTCAAAAAGCAACAAAAAGAAAATTATCCTTCATAGATGATGCATTTTATGACACTTTTTCATGGATAAATCTCATGCCAAATTTAGTTCATTGTGAAGTGAAATAAATGGTTTTGGATTGAATGCTTATTCTTTTTTCATTTGTTAAACAACTTGTAGGCTTGAAGGAAATCCAGTATGCTTGACGGCACCCATAGTCCAGTTCTGTGGATCTCAGAATGGAAGTCTCAGCACTATTCTGAGGTTAACAGCCTCTCAAGATAAATGCCCCGTTCAATCATGCCCACCCCCTAATGAATACTCTCCAAAGTCTCCTGTACCGTGCTTTTGCTCAGCTCCTTTGCTTGTTGATTATCGGTTGAAAAGTCCTGGGTTCTCAGATTTTCTGCCATACATCAACTCATTTGATGTCTATCTAACGTCTGGTCTCAAGTTGTATCTTTATCAGCTTGACGTTGTCAACTTTATATGGGAAGAAGGCCCTCGGCTGAAGATGAATTTGAAGTTTTTCCCTGTTTACAGAGAAAACAACACCTCTTCTTTTTTATTCAATAAGAGTGAGGTTCTACGAATTCGAAGCATGTTTACAGGGTGGAAGATTCCTGATAGTGATATTTTTGGACCTTACGAACTCCTTAACTTTACTCTTTGGGGACCTTATAAAGATGGTTTGTTGAGCAACTTTCTCTGGCACACGATTAGCTTTTTCATAATAAATATGCATGCATAAGCATACAAATGTAATGTTAGTGTTGTAAATTTAATGCCTATTTTCGTATGCATATATGTCTGTACCATGCTTGTGATTTTTATTAGCATCAGCATTTTGCAGTCATTCCTTCCTCTTCAAATTCTGGTATCAGCAGTGGCGCTTTAGCCGGAATTGTGGTGGGGACTGTGGCTGGTGCAGTTTTATTATCTGCAATTGTATCCCTTCTTATAGCAAGAGTTTATGCAAAGAAACGGCGCGAAATTTCTAAAAGACGCCAATGTGAGTATACTTATGTTAACTAGTAGATTGGTAAACTAATGTATAATTCTCCTTCACAGCAGTGGATTGCTTTCCGTATTCATCAATTTGCTGGAAATTTGTCAAATACTTTCCGAATCTTGCATCTATGACAAACCTAAGTATATGACGATCTTGGAAGTTAAGTATTATGTAGTGTTGTCCTCCAACCTAGTAACAATTTCTAATTGTATACTAGACAAACATTTCACCATGACAGAGAAACTTTCTTTAATGCATTTGCTTTTAAGCTCAATCTTTAAATATGTTAATAGATTAGTTCTATCCCCCTATCATTTATAAATGTTTTAACATGGACCAAAGGGCTTCTGTTCACAAGCATATACTGTATCTGATTGTCACTTCTATTTTTTTGAGGCCATAATGACATTGGCGTCTGAATGAATGTAATGTTGATTAATTTTTAGACTGATTTTAGTTGCATACAATATGAGGATTTGAATTATTGTTTCGTACAAGTCATTTTACACCTAGGATGTTAAATTTCTAGTTGCACAAGTATCAAGTATAGATGTTTGAAGTCGTGAACTATCTACCTTCGAAAAACACATTGTATTTTTGGATACTCTATTGCTAAGTGTGAGTTCATGGATAAAACATAAATAATTTTTCTTTGGCCCCCATTACTAATCCTATGTTATCTACTGCTCTCCTACAAACTTCTAAGGACATAAATTTTTCATGGTTTCGATCCTTGGACCAAAGTGAATAATTGTGGCGTTGGAACAAAAATGTCAACTTCAGATTGAGCCTATGTTCTCCATCTCCTTAGCAAAAAATGTCTAATTTGTCGTGAAATGTAACTCTGCTATCTCGTTAATGTATTGCAGCGTCGAAAACGTCAATTAAAATTGACGGTGTTAAAGGATTTACATATGAAGAAATGGCTCTTGCAACAACAAATTTTGATGCCTCCAGTCAAGTAGGACAAGGGGGATATGGGAAGGTGTATAGAGGTATTTTAGCTGATGGGACAATTGTGGCGATTAAACGTGCTCAAGAAGGATCTTTGCAGGGTGAGAAGGAGTTCCTAACCGAGATTGAACTACTGTCGAGGTTACATCATCGAAACTTGGTTTCTCTCGTTGGTTATTGTGATGACGAAGGCGAACAGGTGCTTTTCCATTGTGTGAATGCACACTTTTATCTACTCTTTTGCTTTACTGTTTTTATCTTGTATTTTGAAGAGGGAAAATAATGACTTTTCAGCACGTTAGTTGCACTTAATTGAAACATATTTGCCAATAGCAACCGTATCAATTGTCACAAATTAGACAGATGTCTAATTGTTACATAAAAAGACGATGAATATGTCTAATCGTTCTAAGTTGTGGAGGAGAGAAAGGTTAGAAAGGATGAAAAATTGCAAAAACTTGTTTTGTGTCTCATTTTAATGTTGTTAAAAAGTATACCATCATACAACAGAGGCAAACAAAGCCTTAGTCCCAATAATTTGGCTCGGCTAAATGTAATGAAAATAAGATATCAAGTGGATAAAAATGTATATTACTTAATCAATACTTAGCAACTATCTCATTTGAAAGCTTAGTTATTAGAGAGAGGGGCAATATTATATTAATTTATCTTCAACACGCATTCTCACTTGTGATCTATTTGAGAACCAAACATGCTTACTTCTAATTTTTTGCGGGCTAATGATGGTGAGACATGAAATCATGACCTTTGCGTACTTTGATGCCATGTCAAATGTATGTCATCTCATATAAAAGCTTAAACTGCTAGAGAAAAGATGGATTGTCTTTTAGTTATCTTGCATGGTTCTGTCTAACCCTAACTCATAGGGCACGAGCTGTGAGTAATAAGAAACAGTAGAATTGTAGTTGTATGTTCTCTGATCAATGTTCCAAAGCCTTGAATTGTTCTTCTTGAGGGTGCTTGATACTATTGATTTTTTTTTTCGAAAATAATGTGTTTAGCATTTTGGAGAATATGATACGATTATGGAGTCAAAAGCAATCTCAAACCATCCTTTTTATTTGGGTTCCATAATATTGATCTTCTTCCTAACCAGGAGAGTGAATGTTGTTTAGCTTCTGTGATTTTTCTTCTTCTTCTTCCTAATATCAATTTTTATACAAGGTATGGAAATTTTTGTTATCCTGTAACATGACATTTTTATATCACTACTCTTGTGGCATGTAGATGTTGATTTATGAATTCATGTCCAATGGCACCCTCAGGGAGCACTTATCTGGTAATAATTTGAACTTTTTTCATGTTCCTTTTTTTCCCCTTATTTTTTTCATTAAGCCATTCTTTGTAGCAAATGTTTGGAGGTCATAAACGTCCTATAATTAGCTTACTCAGCAATTATGTTTTCGGATAGGAGTAACGTACCTCTAGCATTTCACCTTTTCAGCTATCTTTGGTGATTTCATAAACATAAATACACTGATGATTCTCATCTAGACAGGATTAATAAAGATATTTGTATGGCTTTCATATTGACAGGTAAAACTAAGGAGCCTCTTAGTTTTGCTATGAGATTGAGAATTGCTTTAGGTTCAGCGAAGGGTATTCTCTATCTACATGCCGAGGCAGATCCTCCAATATTCCATCGAGATATCAAAGCTACCAACATACTATTGGATTCGAAGTACAATGCAAAGGTTGCTGATTTTGGACTATCACGGCTTGCCCCGGTCCCAGATATTGAAGGAGTTATACCTGCTCACGTATCTACAGTTGTTAAAGGAACTCCGGTAAGCTTTAATCTTCTTAAACTAATTATAATGTTTGTCTGAAATTTGACAAGAAATTGTAGCTGGAAAACTGTATCTTATGTCATATCTTATGGTATGAAGTGCAAATGAGAATGGAATGAGTGGATTGCAACTGTTAGTATTATAGTGAAAGTTCTTTAAATAAGTGCTCTAGTTACAAATAAATGGCAAAATATTATGTACTTGTAAGGGCTTGATTAATATTACTTGATCAGTTGTGAATTTGATCTTGTGGCTTTGGCATATGGTCTCGTCTGTAGTACTGTATTGGAACCTCTAGGTTCAAGTTTCTCTCATGTTCCCCTTTTTTTACCGTATGGGTTAGTCCTTGGGGTCCCAAGTTCGATTCTATTCATGGTTTTTTTGGGTTTCTGGTGAAAATATATGTATTGTTTAACATGATAGTTTCTACTTCTTTCTAGTTGTGATTTTGATACTGTTAAATTAATTGATTCGTAATTCCTTGTACAAAAATTTAGTTTATTCAAACTAGGTGCATGCGATATGGCCAGATATCTCCACGTCAGCAATAGAGATATTGGGTTATAGAATGGGTATTAGAACTTTAAGTTTAAGCCAACGATTTATTAGATGGTTTCTTATACAACAATTTATGTGCAGGGTTACCTTGATCCAGAATACTTCCTCACTCATAAGCTGACAGACAAGAGTGATGTTTATAGCCTCGGTGTTGTGTTTCTCGAGCTCTTGACTGGATTACATCCAATCTCACATGGCAAAAACCTTGTCAGAGAGGTAAGAAACATAGCCCCAAAAATTCCCCAAAAACACCCAACCCAACAACACGCGCACGCCCACACACGCAACAGAACAAAAAAACAAAATGGGAATAGGTCAGTGACTGCAGTTGTCACATTGTTTGCCGGAAGTACTTTTATTCTATGTTTTGGAACAAGGATTTACTGCAAAAAATGAAACTGATAAAGAATCTCATTTAAAAAAGTCACGGACCGGAGGGCAATCACTATCCATAATTTTTTTTTATCAAGAAATCGTTGTGCCAAACGTGCTATTAGTTAGATTTTTTACTTTTAAACCACCGCCTCTCTAGGAAAAGCAAATGCTTTAATTGCCACCCAAATCCCAATAAAATCGTTAGGAAAGATTGGGTTAGTTGGAGGAAATGAAGGAAGAATGAAGAAGAGAGGTAAAAGCTAGAGTGCTGCAGAATAGGGAAGAAATTTGTAAACCGAAACTAGAACTTTTGGTTTCTTTTTGGGCCCATTTGGATACTTAATACCCAATTTTTAATAAATAAGCAACTACATATTTATGTGCAGCCAAAATTTATAAACTAAATACGTAAAATAAAAAAACGGACATCTTACTAAACTGACACTGAGAGTACATGAGATGCTTCTTGTTATTTAAAAACTGTATCAATTTTCAACTCCAACCAGGTAAACATTGCATATCAATCTGGAAACATCTTCTCTGTCATTGATGATAAAATGGGAGCGTATCCTTCGGAATGTGTGGAGAAGTTTGTAAGCTTGGCCCTAAAGTGTTGCCTAGAAGAGACAGATGCTAGACCTTCCATGGCTGAGGTGGTTCGCGAACTTGAAATCATATGGAGCATGATGCCCGATTCTGACACTAAAATGACAGGGTCATTGGCGACCATGGATTCTGGTAAGACTTTCACTCCGTCGTCTTCATCAAAATTAAAGAATCCGTATGTATCATCAGATATCTCAGGAAGTGAACTTGTCAGTGGAATGGTTCCAACCATTAGCCCAAGATGACGGTTTCTCTCTCGTTCGTCCTCTTTCTCACTTTTTATTTTTCTTTGTGAAAAGTTATAGTTGTAATGTTTTTGATATGACTACGATGCATGTGTACCTCAATACTGATGGATAGTTTGTGTTCTTGATTTTTGTGTTTGCCGTGAGCATTGCATATTGTACTTGCTGTAATGAAATTTTATCTTGGGAACCCCTTTTATCTTGGGAACCCTTAGAAGTTTATTAACTTTTCCAGATTATGACATTGTCTTAAATTTCACTTTGTGCATGTTTTCATAAAAATCTAGCACCATTAACCGAAATATGCTAAAATGAGGAGAGGCCCGGTGCAGGATATAAACTTTCAGTAATAATGTGATAACTGTATGATGCAAAGTAACATTTTGACGTATTGTGAAGTGTATATTTGCCCAAAATACTCTTTAAATGCTTTTATTTTGTGTTAAAGAGTAATATATTGCCACATTGCCAACGACACATTTATCCAGTTGTATGATGCATTAAAATTGTGAGCTAAAGCATTTTCCTATTGAGAATGTGATTGATACTTCGATGTGTAAACAATGTCTATTTAGGCAGAAAAATGAAAAATATGTATTCCCTAATAATCATATAGTACTTTTAATTTAATAGGGCCAATGGAGATATAATGATATGGACTCCTAAGAGAACATAACTTGCCCTTACCAGAATTAGAGCTCTTAGATTGAGATAGCATTAGGCATGGCACGAACCATTTCGAGTCAAATCTTTTTATTTGGGAAAGTACCGAAATTAAATAGGATAAAACCATACAATTTCGTATTCCGTTGATTACTTTTTCGGTGTTCCTTTAAAACTTCAACGTTTGCATGGATGTAAAGAAAAAAATTGTTTCTGAAACATTCCAATGTAACAATATCTACTGTCGAAGTGAGACATGCTTCATAGTCGTTTTTTATAATGTTTTGTACTTATATAATTATAGATTGTTAGTTAGACTATTATACGTTCTCTCTTTGTAATCTCCCCAATTTTTAGTAGTAATTATCATATTTCCATACGTTATAGTTGATAATTTTTTAGGTGATTTATGTAAATACAATCATCACATGTATTTACTAGACATAATTTGTTTCAATTAAGAAACAAGGAGTTCACATCCCTTCGTATGGTTCTCCCTCGAGACATGGAACTCTTCCTTTCGTATCAAGGGGTGCTAATGACACCGATAATGCATAATGCCTATGTAATATCCTGGAAATAAGTATAAATTTTTTGCATTATTGAGTTATATCATTCAAGTTATTATGCATTATTTATGCATGTCATTTTGAGCTTTCGAGTTAGTTCGTTTCGGGATTTGAGTAGCGGAGTAGCGAATAGTTTCAGTGTTTGATCTTTTATATATATATATATATATAGTATATCGTAATTAAAGATATGCTATAATACATTATAATAACATTATAATGTATGCATACGGTTTATGTATGTATAAAGTAAGGGGAAAAAGTCAGTAAAGTAGACTGAGAGACAGAGTATCCGAAGGGTGTTCGATGGGTCTTGTAGTCGGACTATCGACGAGAATTCTATATTGAACCATTGTTTTTAGGCCAAGTTTTTTGTAAAATCTGAAAATTTTGGCTTGCCCGACGAGTCACCGACGGAGGACAGGCACCAGACGGTCGACTCTGAGCCGTCGGACAACTCTATTTTATTCTTATACATCTTGGCTCTTATCTATGTGGTAAGTAAATTAAGAAGTCACTTTACCATATTCATAAAAATCGAAGAAAGAGAGAGAGAGGGAAAAAGGGAACTTTTGGGTTTTTGAGTATTTTGTTGACGATTAATCTACTTTGGGTTGGCATTTTTAAAAATAAACCTCAAATTCGAGATCCTTGAAGCAAGATCGTCATTTTGACGTAAGTCTCGTTCTTCCTTTCTTGTATTGGTTTTGTCTCGATATATGTGCTTGTCATTTCTTCCGAAACAAAGTTTAGAAACTTATTTCTTATATCGCATATGTCGTTTTTATTTATAGGTTTGTCTTGTTTCAAAAGATAAATCTAGATCATACTCAGGGTTTCGTTTGCGAAGTTTCGGGGAGGATACAGGTTGAAGTCATGTGCCTGTTCGAGTTTCTTTAAGGGTAAAGAGGTATGGTAGATTCAAAGTAATAGATAAATTAGCTTTTATGTTTAGTAATCGCCATGTATGATGAGTTTCATAGGTATTCGGATTTCTGAGTTTATTATATTCTGATTTTTATTTATTATTGAATATTGGGGTATATTCATTATTCGAGTCATGGCCATTTTCCTATTTCAAAACATGTATAGATCAAGGCATGATTGTTATGCAATCTAGTTTGGGTTGTTTCATGTTATGAAACATGTCACTCGAGTATACGAGCATCAATACAAATATAAATATAAGTGCACGTGTGATCATATGAGCATGAGCATCGAGTATGAGAACATGAGTATATTATTCGGGGCATAAAGAAGCATCTGTATTCAAGTCGAGTCTTGATTTATTTTCCTTTCTTTTCGGGACTATGCATTACCTTTTTACTAAACTTAAAAGCGAGGATTTTACGAGTAACCTGACAGCTCTTAGTTGGGCTTGCGATATGGGACTGTTCCTAGATAGGGTCATAGTAAGAAAGGATAGTTGGGGACTGTCCAACTATGAAAAGAAGGTAGTCGGGGACTGCCTAACTTCGAGGAAGTAGGTATTCGGGGAATGCCTTACTTCAAAATATACTAGTTCCAACTTTCACTTGAGTCGAGAATTATGAGGCATGATCGAGTTGCATACATTTTGGGCTATGAGTATTAAGTTTATATGATCGGGGATCATTGTACATTCATAGTATACTCTCGAGGATCATGTATACTTCATTGTACATGTGTAGGATTGAGGCATGTTATATATTTATTAGAAGTGCATATGTGTATATGAGCATTCATTCATATCGATTACTTCATAATCTTCTTTATCATTTTACTGAGAATCTAACTGTATACTTTTATTTTTGCATCTTTTTTGATACATGTGTATTGGGTTTTAAGGAAGGCACACGATATGTATGAGTCACATACGTGCTATATGATGATTTCTTTTGAAGAATGGAGAAGATATAATGTTATATATCTTCTTATTATACTTTTGTAGTCTTATTGAAGCCACAATATGATAGGGGTACCATTGTTGTATTTTTGTATTGTAGCTTCAACGTCATTGTATCTTGTTGTTTCAAGACTTGATAGTAAGTGTAATAACTTTATATTTTATTAACAAGCAATCAACTTGATAAATCTATATTTATATATATTTTAATGAGTAAGAAAAACTCATTAGTTTTGAATATATATATATATATATATGCAAGGTGGGGTCTTAACTTTGTATATATTATTTGGGTGATGAGATTGAGTTATGTATGTGGACTATTTGTTGTATACTTTCATGTTTATGAGTATTCTATCCTAGCTGAGGAATTTGGGGCACGATAAGTTAGTATCAGAGCAAATCAGGTTATATAGACCTCGGTGTTTTTTGGGTAGGGTCTTTACTGTGTCGCGTCTAGGTAATGAGTCCGGTTTGCTTTTTATGATTTTGTATATATATTGTTGAGTATTATATATATAAATATTAACTTATTTGTTGTTGCATGTTGTTGGCTATTGTGATGTGTAGTCAACTTTTCTCATGGCATGTGGTCGAGGTAGGGGACGTTGAGGTAGAAGAGGAGCACGAGGTGGAGGAGGTTGACTTGGAGGATGTGGTGAGGAGGAAGTACGTCCAAGGCGCACTCGTGCACAAGTATAAGATGAAATTGTGGATGGGATACGGGAGGTGGAGCATATTCCTCCCATTGAGGACGTTGACGAGGAAAGTCTAGAGGAGAGCAGGGAGGAGGCTCCCAAGCCCAAACTTCGTCTTCTGAGATGGGCTTATCCTCAACTTGAAGCGGATATGCTTCGTGCTATGGAAGACGCTTTTCAGAGGATGGCAAAGGGTGCGAGGAAGGAGACTACAAAGACTTGAGCCTTAACAGCTCAGCTTTACTTTAGACATGTAGATCCTTTAAATTTTTAAAGGAGATCACAAGCATATTGTGCCTAAGCAATGACTTATGGAAGTTGAGCGCATCTTCAAAGCACTTCAAACGTAGGATGATGATTTGCAAATGGCAACGGCACCATTCTATTTACATGGCGAAGCTGCCGAATGGTAGCGAAGCAAGGAGGAAGTGTATGAATAGAATAAACTAATGTAGAATGTGTTCCATGATCTCTTTCTTGATGCTTTCTTTCCCAATACTATTCAGGAAGGAATGATCTCTTTCTTGATGCTTTCTTTCCCAATGCTATTCAGGAAGGAAAAATAACTGATTTTCTTAATCTGATTCAGAGTAATATGTCGCTACATGAGTACCAGATGAAATTCACGTCGCTTTCTCGTTGCGCATCAGAGCTCGTTTCGACTGAGAAACTCCAGTGTCATAAGTTTGTCGGGGGACTTCGTCCTTTGATTCAAATTCCCATTGTGGTGGGACTTTATTAGACTTATACACTTTGTGTCGACGCAGCTATGGAAGTTGAAGTATGCATAGTTACTCGAATCGGTTTTTTGATTCTCATCAGCGATTTTTTGATTTTCATCCTCCTAAGCTTCCAGGCAATTTGGCGGGGTCGCAAACTATTTGCAATCTGGGATTGGGATCGCAAGTTTAAGGAGGTTTTTGGGGAGGTGGTATTAGTGAGGGAGGTTTGAATGTTAATGGTTGGGGCAATAGTAAGAAGAAACCACATAAGGCCTATTCTTTTCTTCGGAATTTCGCGGGTGATTTCAGTCGGGGTGAGCTACCTTTTCTAATTCTTCATTTTCGAGTTTCCGATGCTATAACTGTGTCCAAGCGGGTCATCTAGCTCGAGAGTATTTGCGACCAGTGATATTTCGCTTTTGTGGTACAAAGGGACACATTCAAGCTATGTACCCTCAGACCTTTTGCCGTGCATGCGGTAACAAAGATCATCAGTAGACTCGGTGTCTAGAGAGTTTTTCGACCCCTATTAGCTCTCGTGGACCCACACAATCTTCGCCGTCGGTATCAACTCATCGGATGTCATATACGGGGTTGTGTACATCTTCTTATCGAGGTGCATGACAGGGTGCAAGGTCAGCTCAGGGAGGTCACTAGGGGGTGGTACTCAAGGTGGATTCGAGCAGGTATAGATATCGTAGACAAGTACATTTACTATGTCGGAGACTTCTGAGGTAGTTGAGCCCTCAATCGTGTAAGGTATTGTCCCTTTCTTATCTACTTGGGCGCATGTACTTTTTAATACGGGTTTATCTAGGTCATTTATTACATCATGGTAACGTTCCAGAAATTCGGAGTTCATTTTTCGTTTTAATACATAAATACGATGTGTTGCGTTTTGTATGCTGCCACATTGTATATTATGGATAATAGTATGTATAAGTGTAGTATGCAATAATGTATTGAGAAGATATTTGTTTGATAGAAAGAAAAGGTTGTGGGCTAACCTTGGAGTTGTTGAAAACAGAACAACCGATGACCTGTCTGACGGGTTGAGTTGCCGAACAAGACGACAGACAAATGGTTCCAGGGAATGCATTTGTGGCCAAAACTCAAATTTTTTCTAAGTGTTTTCTCCTGTGTCTGGAGGGTGCCCGATGGGGTGTCAGGCGTTGGACAGTAAGCAGACATGACAGACAATGTAGGTCCCCTACTTTTAAAGTGCTTTTTGTCCTCCTTTTCCTCAATTCGGAAAAGAGAGATAGAGAGAGAGGTAGTGGGAGTTTTTGAGAGTTCAATTTTCTCGTGAAAGTTTCATCTAGTAGCCGAGCTTGTACATGGAAAATAATTGTAAATTCTCGATCCTTGAAGCATAAAGAACATTTTGAGGTAAGTTTTGACCCTTTACTCGTTCGTTCACTATTCATTGATTTCTAAGCATTGTTTGTACGTGAATCAAAAATTGATATTCTTTATCCTTGTGATGAGTAAAGTGTCTTCTTCTCTAGGTTTGAATCTTTTTGAGTTTGGGTGATAGATCTAATTGGGAGGCAGAAAGAGGAGAAATTAGGCTTTTTGACAAGATGTTTCCGAGTGACTGCTAGCTTGAATCTAGGTACGAGTAGATTACAAAACAGAAACATAAACTTAAGTCTATGTAAATGTTCGATAGTGTTAAAAATTATTTTTAAATTATTTAATAAATAAATAATT
>MKEJ01041263.1:0-25694 GCA_001753735.1 Embelia ribes
AGAGCACGGTTACGAGCTCTGTTTCTGGCTCTGCTACTGAGAAACCAATGCCGTGCCCTAATTGAGTGGCTTTATCTATTGTGTAAATTAAATATACACCCCCAAGGGTTTGAGCAATTTATAAATTACCCCAATCTTGTTGAAATTAACACGGCTGCTAAGTTGCATCTGAAAGAATCCATTTATGAATTATATTTTAGACTTGGCAAGTTATAGCTCTGCTCGTACTCATTCTTAAGAGCGAAATTTTAACAATAACTCTATGCTTGATAAATGCTTATCTTGTTAGATTAATTTTAATACAATAATTTTTTATTTTTTATTGAATTTGTAGAGTGGATTTATATACTTCAATACATATGGTTCGGACTCATTATTTGATATATTTGTCACTTATTTCAATTATGCTTGTAATACTCTTTATGAGCTCGAGTAGGTCCTGAAAAGATCCATTCCTTACCGAGCCAAATCCATTGATTTTTTTAAACATTAACATCGTCATTGTAACTAATAAATTGGGAGAATTTTGGCATAATTGAGATATTTATTTGGATTTTAATAATTGAAATAATGGTCAGTATATAAACGAGATAAGGTAGCATGGCTTTAGTATGTTTAAATTAGAAAAAAATAGATGTATAATTACAAATATAGTTATTGATAAGTATGTAAATGTACATTAACATATGTTGGGATCTGATTATGCAAAAAAGCAAACTTTTGCTCATGAACTACCATTATGAGATAATTTAAGGATCAATCTTGTAATTCTCTTGCAGCGGTCCAAGCAGTATTTACTTTTCTCTACAGTGAATATTAATTAAATGATGTGTTAAGGATATTGCATTTAACCTTTTAATTTGCCCACACTCAAACATTGGAGTATCTACGAGCAGTTCCTATCGTGCTTTCAAACATCCTCTAAAACCAAAACACCTCACCTCATCTTAGAGCTGTCAAATTGATCTGATCCGACCTATTTTTTCGGATTCGGGTAAGATTTGGGTGAGGTCTCTTAGGTCCACGTTAATCTTTGGGTCGGGTTCGAGTCCGGACATATAATCTATACTTATACCCCACCCGGAATATAGCTACCAGGTATTTGAGTCCGGGTCCGGATCCGGGTCCGAGTTCGGATCAGGCTTTTTCTCTTTATATATTAATAAGTTTTCAACAGATTGCGGGTACGGAATTTGGGCTTACCCGTCGGGTAGGTAAGATAAAATATGAGGGGGCCTAAGCTCAACTTTAAATGATTTAGTTAGGATATCAGATTGTGGGCTAAGTTCACATCCCTACCTCACCTCTAATCATATGCCCAATTAACCTTAAAAACCAAACCCAATAATCTATACATTGGGAGCCGATGAGATTTCTCTTTCAAAATATTTACTCTTTCGTATAATCTTTAATGAAATATTTTTATAGTATAATAATAAGTAGTATTATTATTATTATAAAAACAATAAATTATGATTTAATTATTATTTTATTTCAGTTTTCCAATATGAAAAAAATTCCTCATAACCAAGTCTTGATTATGAGTTTCGGTTTTATACTTTTGCCTCTTGTTTAGATTACATAAACACCCCCAATGGTTTTGAGTGGTTAACAAATTACCCACGTGTTGTTTAAATGAGCAATTAAGCCCCTGAAGTTTGCTTCACGGAATCAGGATATAGGTGTAGAAAGAGGTCGAAACCCTTAAAGCTCCAAAAGATGCGAAAATGGAGAGTAGGAGAGAGAATCAATCTCCAAAAGGTTTTATATTCTTTCTTATTCACGCTCTACTCTTTTCTTTATTTAAGTAGTATTAAGTTTGATCCACTGACTCACCTCTCTCTCTCTCTCTCTCTCTCTCTCTCTCTCTCTATATATATGCATATGTATGTATTTGCGTATATATATACTGTCAGTTTATTATCCCTTGTTCGCTGTACTACGAAGTTGAAACCCTAGCTGACAATTCCCATTTCTCTAATTTAATTTCCATTTCAAGACTTCTATTTTTTTAGCAAAATTTTTCGTTTCTTATGAGCTGTTAAATATTAAGTCTTAAATTTTTTTTCGGCTTAAAGTATCTGTCTTGTGTTTGGATTTTTGTATAAACGTGTCGAAAATTCGTGTGTTTCCCTTTTTTTTTTTTTTTATAAATATGAAACCTCGAATCTGTATTTTCTTTTGGCTTATTTGTTTTTATGTCTTTTGGAAAAACAAACTAAGTTGTAGTCAATTAAAGGCTTATTTGTTGTTATATCTTTTAAATATGTGTGTTTTTTGGCTTTATTTGTTGTTAAGTTGTAGCCATAATTTTTTTTTTTTTGTCTAAACACAATCTACGTTTTATGTTGCATTTTCATGTGTAAATGCATGAATAATTCCTGAGTTTACGTTATTTCTCTTAGGATGTGGAACTTAATTTTTTTTTGTTTTTGGCTAAATCATGCTGATATCTCTTTGTGAAAAGCAGTTAGGTTGTATTTCCCATAGTGTTTGTCGCTTCTTATGAACTGTTAAAATTTTATTATTTGAAAGACATGAACTGTTCTCCCCCCCTCCCCCAAGATTCTGACATATGTTGAATTTTTCAATGTATGGATGAATATTGTGTTTCCATTCGCTTAGGATGAGAAACCAAAAAATGTGGGTTCTCAATTTTCTATTCTTTGCTAATTTATTCTTGTATTTTTTTGGGAAAAAAGGTTATTATTATTGATAGATTATGGTAAACTAACAAAGTTCTTTGTTTTATTTCATCTATTTCATTTTCATCTGATTGTTTGGTGTGGCTTACTTTGTCGCAATGTCTTATATACTCTCTTTTTTTCATCATGTAATATTATCATAGGATCTAAAAGTTAAACGAGCGTGGAAGAGATGGAGGATAATGAGAACAGAGAGGATCAGTTGGTAAATGATGGACAAGTTCCTGAAAACAGCCCCGTTGATTCGGAAATGGAACACCAACAAGAAGTAAGTTTGCCTGCTGCGATCCTGGATGACCAAAATCCCAGCGAAGTCAGGTCTAATGTGGCTGAAGATGAAAACCATTACCCTGTAGAAAATGGTGATGATGCTGAAGACGAAAATCCTTATGGTGTAGAAAATGGTGACGAGGACCAAAACCTTTGGAATGATGAACAACAACCCATGATGGAAGATCACCAGGTTGATGAGGAGGAACAAGTTGATGTACCAGATGAGCCTGACAAAGACGAAGATGATTCTGAAAGCATGGAGGTGATGGAAAACGGAATTGAAGCTGTTGATGCTGTTGCTGAGAATAAGCAAGATCCTGTTACACCCAGTTCCCCAACAAGGTGTTCAAATGCAATAACTGATGATGATAGGAAGGAAATATCAAACAACTGGCTAGAATCTGAGGTATTTTTGAATTTCATAAAAAAATATTATGAGGACTAGCTATTGCTACAGATGTTTTTTTGGGGGGTCTATCTCAGCAATGAGGTTCATCTAACGATAAACCTAATCCGAGTCATAAGAGCTGTGACACTATCAAATCCAATTTGTTAAAATAGTACCTGTCTCAACTGGTAGTATGGAACCCTGACAAAACAATGGCTATTAAACAGATTTTGCTTTTCTTGTTTCAGATTATGGAGGACGATGAGGATGGGTCACCAGAGGAGCAGGCAGCGTTCATGAAGGAACTGGAATGTTTCTACAAAGAGAGGGGAATTGAATTCAAGCCCCCTAAGTTTTATCAGCAGCCCCTAAACTGCCTCAAGTAATGCTTATGTATCTGAGGTGTGTATAATTTTGATGCCTAGTTTTAGACATGGGCTAACCTGTTCTTGTGCTTGTACTTGTACTTGATTTTAGGTTATGGAGAGCTGTCGTTAAGTTGGGTGGTTATGATCTGGTATGGGCTTGCCTTCTTTATTTGTGTTCTCTCTATGTCATGTCACTGCATTTAATTATGTTGCATTGCTCATGCGTCTGTGGTAGGCTGTCAGGAATTGAGAGTAGAATTATTTAACTTGATTACTGTCATTCTATAATTGAGCAACTTCTTGAAGATTATAACATCAACATAGAGGTTGTGGGTACGATTACCAAACATGTGGCGTATTACCTTTAACATTTGAATTGACTTACAAATTCATGCACAAATGCACCTCTGTTTGATTTTTGAAAAGACACAGCCTGACTATTGGCAGACTTCTTTGTTTGAAAGGTTTCTTACTATTACTCTGATCTTGGACATCCTACGGGAAATAAGGAACCACTGGGTATAGGTCAGTGCGATACAAAAGCCTTATAACAAGTTTGTTAACTACGTGTACACCATTACCATATTGCTCTGGAGCTTTTGTAGTTGGTGTAAATTGCTTGTGCTTGCCTCGTTGCTCGTGCTAAAATTATGCCTTTGTTAGTTAGGAAAGTCTACTTCGCTTTATTAGACGTATATGTCATGTTACTCGACATATTTTTAGTGTTTGAGTCAGGAGAGATATCATAGAGTTTCAGGGGATTGAACATCCACTGCATATACATGGAAGTTCCTTTTCTGCTCTTTTGTTGTTTTATTTATATACACACTTTGTTTTGTCCCTGATGAGTTGCACATGTTTGTTAGCATGTGCTTTTGGTAAAAGCCTTTGCTTTTTTTGCACCTGCTTGCTTCTTTTGGGCCATTTTCTGTTTTATGCTTTTTATCTTTAAAGAAAAACCCATGGGCATAAAATTTAGAGAAATTAATCACGATCTCCTCTGAAGGGCGGGCCTGGCGCAATGGTGGAGTCTCTCCATTGTGCGCTGGTGGTCGCGGATTCGAATCAGCCTCCCTTGCAGGGGAAGGCTGCCTAGATATTCCCTTCCCCAGACCCCACAGTATTGGAGCTTCGGCACTGGGTACGCCCTTTAATCACGATCTTCTCTATTGTTCATAATTTTTTATTGCTTTAAGATTTGTACATTTTTCTCTTGAAAAATGGTGTTTGTAATATCGTAACGTTTTTCTAAATTATGGATCGAAATGCCTCTAGAGTTTATGCCATGGTTGTAAGCAAGTAGCACGCTTTGATTGTTACTTCCTTTACAAGTTTCATTGAGATTGTTGATGTCAGTTAATGCACATAGTAACTATGTCCAGAGAAGGAACTGCTAGAGATATTTGTTTGTAATTGCAGTCATGTAAAAGCTTTATTGCAGGAAAGTTGTTTGCTATGTAGAATCTATGTAGTAGCATCTATTGCTGGTATTCTAGGAACTTGTACAGACTAACTTTATTTGGTCTAGTCTCGTGTTTTCAGAGCTGTAAATATGAGGAAAGATAATGACACTGAATAAAAGTTATGCAGCAGTCTTTCTTTTGTTTATTTTAAATGTGATTCAGGCAATTGTTAAACAAATATGGGCAGTTTTCTAGGAAATCTTCTATAATCTAGAGTAATAGTTGGTCAGTTTCTTCAAGATGCCTTGATAATGGAGTTAAGATGTGTGCTTTTGTCATATGGGGAAGATGGCCTCGATTTTCTCTAGCAGAGTCCATCTGTTAAATTTTGTGATCCTCCATTGAAACCTTTTCCAAGTACCTACTTCCACTAAGTTTAATACCCAAGCTTTTGTAAGGTCAGTATCTTTTTCCTGTCATTCATCTTATTGGTTTGAAGTTTGAATCCCACTACCCTGCCTTCCATTGTTGGCATGGTATTGCTCTTGAGGATAATAGTGGTCTTCCAACATCCTATCTTGTCTTTTCTTCTTAGTCCTTTGGAGCTCCTTTTGGTTGGTGGCTTAATCGATTCTCATGTTTCTACACCAGCGGATTTGAATTCATGTTATTGTTTTTCATGATTGAATAACTGAAAACTTGCTAAACAAAATCTTTTTAAAATTTCCTTTTTTTAGGAGCCATTTGTTATTAAAAAAGCTACAAATTTCCTGTTGACTGATAACCCACGGTCTTGCAAGGCATTGTTAGCGTAGTTACTCTAGGTTTTAAGTTCTCTGTGGCAGATAATGGCACATCTGCATCAACTCAATAATAATCTCTCTCTCTCTCTCTCTCTGTCTCTTCCCCTCCTCTTCCCTCATTCCCGCTTTATTTGAGTTTCAGGGGCTTTTTGTTTTTTTATCATGTGTACTCTTCTTACTCTTATAAATTGTTTTTTCTGGCTACAATTCTTTTGCTTTGCAAAAGCTTTGTGTTACTTGCACTTCTTTCTTGACTGGGACTAGTGTTGCTCTTAAGATTCTGATTTCAATTTTATGTTTCTGAAAACAAGGATACTTATACAGATGCTTGCTTATACGCAAATATAAATATCCTCAACTTGTAAAAAAGAACTAATATCCGAGAGCAAAGAAGATTCTTTATTAGTTATCTGTATGAATTTGGTGTCTACTGAACATCGAAGAGGAAAAGAATAGTGGAGAGGTTAACTTCAGCTTAACTTGCATATTCTAAACTCTTCGTCAATCTACCATAGGTATATACTGTTTACACTTGTAGTGAAAAGTAATGCTAACTCCTTGAACCATTATCTTCAATCAGGTTCCATATTAGCGTGAATCACATATTTACTATTTGTATCAGCTAGATTAGGATTAGGCTTTGTTTTCAGCCTGGGAATGATGTACTGCGTTGTACCGTTGCTGTTGTCTAAGAAAAGGTTTGAGTTGAAGTACCTAACTATGCTGAATTTACGTTGTCACTGCTGAGATATTGTGATGGTGTGCTAAGTTGACATTGTCACTGCTGGTATATTATGATGGTGTTGATATGCAGATTTAACTGATCTGCAAGCACTATGGGTACTTTCAGGTGACTGGAACCAAGTTATGGAGGCAAGTGGGAATATCGTTCCATCCCCCAAAGTGAGTATGACACGATCTAAGTCCTCCATCTTGATATGCCACAATTAATATACTTGCTGCCAAGAGTCTGCAATAAATTTTGAAGCTAATGTTGTGTATCTGATGATTGACTTCTAAAAGTTTGTTGTTTCTCACTATTCTTGTCTCTTTATATTTGTATAATTTAAATCTCTTGAACTTTCCCTCAGGACCTGCACTACAGTTTCTTGGACATTTCGCAATTTCTATGAGAAGGTAAACTTATGTTTCTGAATTATTTTTTTTTCTTCTTAGGGCATTGTAACTTTTGTTTATTACTGGGCCGTAGTGTTTTTTAATATATGTTGTGACCCTTTTCATCTCTTCAGATAGATGCTGTATATATTTTTGCATCCATCCTTTGTACCATAAATGGACTTTAAACAAGGATGGAGTGCTGTGCTAATCCGTTAGCATGTGTATGCTGTGCACTCAAAAATTGGTATTGTGCCATAACAACGCAATATGCATATACTTTCCAAATGTATATCTTGTTCTTGTTTTTTGTTTCCTGATATTTTAACGCTGCTGGCTTGATCTAATGGAAAGCTATCTTCGGTTACAAAAGAATGTAAAAGTGTTTTTGTTGCTGTTCTTCTTTTAGGCACTTCTGGAATATGAAAGGTACAAGAGCCAAAACGGTGAGCTCCAATTTTCTGCTGCTCCCGAGTCTTCAAGTGTTGATAATAATGTAAGTCTAAAGGTGTTTTACTAATTTTGCTATTGCAATATTAACTGAGAGATTGGGTTCTTTTCGTTTTCTTTGAACTATTATGAATATTGGGTTCTGTGTTATTCCCTGTATGTAAGGTATTTAGACTAGGCTTACATGAGTTCAGTTGCACAATTTTTATATTGTATGTGACTGTGATGTCAGATTTTCAGCAAGTGCTTAGAATTCGGGTAAAGTTGGGTTCGGGGTGCTTTAATTTTTTGCCCTTCGTTTTTGAGGTATTTTCAAGTTTGTATTGCTCCCCATCTTAGGCCAATGGTTACCAAGGTCCAGGATTATCTGGTAGTAGAGCAAAGAGGGATGCTGCATCACGTGCCATGCAAGGGTGGCATGTCCAGAAGCTTTTTGAAGTTGGCGAGCCTGCGATTAAGGTCTGGTGTAGTTTTGTGTCTGTAGATTCTTTTCCTTCTACATGTCAATCTTATCTACTATTGATATCATTTCACTTGTTCATTTAATTTGTACCATTGAAACATGGTGTTCATCCTTTCCTTTTTCTCTTTTTGTTGTTTAGGACAAGAACTTCAATAATATGCCAAAGCGTGAAAAAAGTCTCAGGAGCATCGGTATGTTCTCTTTCAGATTTTTGTACTTGATTTATTACTCATGTTTAAGTTTTCCAGAAGACATGGATGCCCTATGGAAGATGGGTCCCTTGTCACTGATCTCACCCAAAAGAAGAAAGTCAATCTGCTAACAATCATAAATCTGTAGATATGCTTTCAGATTACTATTATGAGTTGTCAACATTATTTATGTTGTTCTTGCATCTGTTCATCAAAGCTTTTTATAATTTAGAAGATAGTCAACCCAGTGCTGCTCCAGTAGCAATTGACAGACATGTTATGTAGCAAGTATTTGAATTAATTGCTTCTCCCTTTTGTTACTTTTAACAGTGATTTCCGGTATTAGTTAAGCATCTAAATCTCTTTGATTGACTCAGGCTCAGTTAAACACAAGAGGCCTGGAGAGATGGAGCATACTGTGAAACTAGCCAGAACTGAAATAGGGAAACAGTTAAGTTTCTGATCCAATCTTAATTTTTTGTTGTTATTTCAGCTTGTTCCATCGAGCTGCCTTCTTTCTTTTCCAGTGAGTGTTCATACAAGCCCCCTATTGCTTTTTTTCCCTTTAATATTTTCTGCTTTTCATTTTCTTATTTGGCATTACTACTTGGTTGTCCTCTGTTACTTGTTTTATAAGCTTTTCCTTTTCCCGCATGATTTTTTTTCTCATTGGCTCATGACAAAGAACTGTTCTTGGGAGTCTGATGAAGCAGGAGCATTAAACAGATATGCTTTATTTGCACTTGTAACTTTGCTAAAAAAAATCAGTTAATGAACTTTTTTTGGAAAAAAAATAGAAAAGAAAACAAAAGAATGATTTGTTTTAAGTTCCTTAGATTCAGATTTTTATGTCAGTTCTTAGGCGATTGAAATGCTGAACCCGTGCATGTTTAATCTGAGTATCCTTATACCTGAAGATAATCAATTGGAATGAGAGTCCCTGGAATTGTCGAATGTATATATCCGTGCATGAGCCTATGCAAACAGGGTTAAAAGCGGTAGAAGCCTGGTTCAGATAGGCCGTTGTCATGTAGCAAGTTCAATACTACTAATCCTAAATGGTATGTGGGGGTCCATATGTAAACATTGCGGTGCCCATTTGCTCCTCAGCCTACAGGGTATTAGCAGCCACATTATGATTGGTATAGAATGAAAATATCTCTTATTGTGATAAAAGATTCCATTTTTATGTGGATAAGGCCCTTGCTGATATGGAATCTTGTTCCGTTTGTGTTCTTCCTATTGTCATAAATTCTTTTAATTAGTGTCATCTATGAAAGGATTGTATTGTGATTCTGTATATGTTGATTTAAGTTCTTTCTTTCATTCACCCTGGATGCTGGACCCTGGTTGCGGAGCCTAAGGCATAGCAATCCTTAGATTTACCTCAAAAAGGATGTAATACATATAGATATGGGCACAAATACAATCCACTTTTAAGTCGACAACAATTCCAAATGAGATTTAAACTAAGCCCCTGGCCGTACTGGTACTGCAAAAGTTTCCCTCACGTACCATGATGAACTGATTTTCAGGAAATGTTGCTTTTTCCCCGAGAGTAACTTGACAATTTGACTGTTATCAACCCCCATAAAGAAAGAGAGAAAAAAAAAACCTTGATAATTGACATGCAGCCTAAATTGTTTGCAGAAATGTAGCCCCTATTTCTTGCTACATATTTGGTCACTAGCTTCTGAAATTGTGGCTAATTGCCTCTATCTACCAGGTTGGTGGTAACAGTTGAAGATGCTGGCCCCCCTGCTGAATGGGTGAAAATAAATGTGCGCGAGGCTGTAAGTTTATGTCGAAATTAAACAAAAAGAAATTGCTACTAAATTTTTCGGCTGAAGCTCTTACTAGTCACTGCAACTGATGTACAGGATGATTGTTTTGAAGTTTATGCTCTAGTCCCTGGACTTTTGCGTGAGGAGGTCTGTTCTTCTTGTAAACATGTGCTTACTTTAAATTTTTTTTACCCTTGCGCATATTATATATCTCATCCTTTTTCTGATGCTGATATTACATATAACTCTTGGTATGTTTTCTCCAAAGTATCCTCACATCCAGTTACCTCATAATTTTTTTATTGAATTTTCTATCTTTGCAAATTATATTACAGGATAACTGTAACTTAAGGGGTTGGGTTTCATGAACTAAATTGGAAGTGGAATCTTAGAACTAAGTTTGTCATTGTTTTCTTTTATTTAGATAATGCATTTATGTTGCAGGAGTTATTGATGTGTATGGATGAAGTTTGATGTGATCTGTGTTGCCCATGTGCTAGGATTCATGCTACGGATAGCGATTTCGTTGCTATTGTTTTTTTAGTTACGAGCCCTGCTGCCAGAATGTCATACATACTTTTATTTTTCATTTAAAATATTTTCTACTTTTCATCCCTGATATTGTGTACAGTAAAAATTCTTACGTTTTTTATTAATAATGGGACCAAATTTTTTATGAGGACTTCCTTCTCATTGTTGGCATGTGTTGTGCGCACTTGCGAGGTTTTCATGCTAAGCTAACTGGGAACTCCCTTTCTTGCGTTGTCTCCAATAAAAAGTTTTTGTTAAAAAGTATAAATTAGCTGATGTTATCCAGACAAGAATCAATTTGAAATCCCTGCTGATTTCAAAGTGTCAATCGAAAGTCAACATCATACCGTAATGCAATCGTACCTTCGTCATCAGTACCTAACAAGAGAAACAATCATTGCAAACCGTAATTAGAGTTAAAATAAAAGGGAAAAGATATGGCTGTCATGACGTGCTTTACACATGAGGCTTTTATTATTTATATGAAGCGCACTGATGAATGTATAACTCGGCTAATGATGTGTTTGTTGGGGATTCAGGTAAGAGTACAATCTGATCCTGCTGGACGCTTAGTCATCACAGGTCAACCAGAGCAGCCTGACAACCCTTGGGGTATCAGTGCTTTCAGGAAGGTTAGGGACTGTATTTATTTTATCTGATTTCTGAGTGGTCAATTCTAAATTGGGTCATTTATGAATATAATATTTCTGCCTTTCTTGGTAAACCTAGGCAACAACAACTACGATCTCAAGTAGATGGTTCTTCATGAAAATATATAATTTCCTTAACAGAAATAGACGAAGTTAGGGTGGGTTTGTATGAAGATTGAAAATCCCTAGAAGGTTCATTCTTCAATAACTAGTCTCCAGTTATTTTGTAGGAATATATGTGGGCAAGCTTGAGAGTTTGATACACTATTATGCTAGGTCATTAAGCGCGTTGACAAATCTTAAAGCAGCTCCCCCAGAATTAGACAGATAAAGTAGTGTGGAGATATAACTCGTTTTAGTGGATTTTGTTAGCTAATTGTGTTGTTTCACGTATTTCTGGTTGATTATAGATGAAGAAATAAGCTTAGTTGGGGCATTTTAGCTGTGTTTGGAGGGTATGAATGATTATATATATGTACAGATGTATTTTTGTTGTGAAACAATAACATGATGGTATGTATTTTCAGGTGGTTACCTTACCGGCTAGAATTGATCCGTTGCAGACGTCAGCTGTTGTTAGTCTACATGGCCGACTATATGTTCGTGTTCCTTTTGAGGAGTCGGATATCTGAAAATAGTTTGAATGGTTCCCGATACTTGGGTTCAGTTTAATCTGAGTAAACAACTAACACTGTTACCAAATATCAAAGTTTGAGTGGGGAAAAAAAAAAAAAAAAAACAAAAAAACCGAGAACTAGCAATGACATTGATAAAAAAAGCAACATGACCAAGCTTGTGAATGTTTTAGCATAATTTGGCTCGAGCTCTTGTACCTTCACTTTTGAAAGTTAGTTCTAGAGGCCTTGCAAATTGAGAAAAAAACTCGTGCAGCTTTTAGTCCTATAGGCTCAGGTTTTGTCCTGTACTCTGTAGTCACCATGACTTATCGCAGGATGGTTATTTATATATACGATTTAGTAGGATTTCAGTTTCTTATGGTGCTTGTGTTGCTTATGTTCACTCGGGTCAGTTTATTGGTATTCCTCGTGCACCGACTCTGTTCCACTTGATCTATTGCTAGATGATTTGGTCATACATATTAATCCAAGGACCTTGCCATGTATAAGTACTCTTCCATTTATGCATGTTTGGTTTCTGCAATATTCCATTAGATGGAGATTTTTGTTGTCTAAGTTCAAGTTTCAAGTTCGAATTGGAACTTTGATTTTTAGATTGTCTCATGATAAGTGTTTGTAGAAACTTCTCGAATGCAAGTTTGTAGTAGCTTGAGTTTTCCAAAGCTAATATTACTCCTGTAGCAAAAGGTTTTAGTGCCACAAGCTGCGTAATAAATACTGGTTTTTTCATAAAAAGCCGTCAAAACTGCAGTATTCTAAACAAATAAGTGTCTTGATATGTCTATACCTCTCCAAGTCTTGGGTCTGGAGTGCTCGATATTGTTCCTGTACCTGTTGGGTATTACTTAACCCCCGTTCTCAACCCGGATGGGTAAAAACATACCTGCGGTGATCTAATTGTACCAGACCAAAATCAAATAAAGCGAAGTATTCAAGGGGCATTTGCCAAAATTTATCACTCTTCAAGCATGATCAACTTGTTTTACATTAGGGGTGCAAGGAAGGGCAATGGGGAGTGAGGAGGGGGCAATTCCCTCCAGCCTAAACTCGATGCATATTTTCTTTAAATCTTTGTATGAACCCTTATTGCCCATGTAGGATTGAGTTGGTCATGCAACTGCTGAATTTGCCACTGGATTCCGAACTGATCTGACCCTATTGGTTGTCGCAAGGAGTCAGCATAAGCAGGTAGGGAAGTGGGCTCATGGGAACTTTTGAAGACCTGTGTTGGATTCGATGATTCAGGTAAAACATGCCTAAGCCTGACCAGAAATAATTTTTTGAGCAAGTCCAACTGTAGCCTTGCTTTAGGTTGATGATTTAAGCCACGTTTGGTTCAAGTGGTCAGTTTTGATTTTGTAAAAGCTAGTGTTTAAGTTGTTTTAAGGCCGAGTTTTTCAACGAACTCGTGTATTTCCAGTTCATGCCACGAAGCTTTTGCGCATTGAAATTTCGTATAGATTTGCCTTGTGTCACTTATATGATTAATCTGTCTTGTTCTTGAAATGCTTTTGAGTTTGAAGAGTTCACCGTCTGCGTGGCCCTTTATGAAGGGCAACTTTAGAGAGGCTACATCTCAGAAATATTTTCGGAAGGGGGTATATATTCAAACTTCAGCAAGCAACTGCATTTGACAATAAACACTTCCGATGTTATATATGTAATTTTATTTTATTTTATTTTTTTGTTTTATTAAATGATTGGTATGGATCACACGCTCTGTTTATACTTTTTAGTCTCTAATACAAGTGCATATAAATGGGGATGAGACAGATGAATGCTATAGGGTGTGCCTCATAGTATAATCACTCAGTCGTGCCTCGGTCTGATATGGTTCCGTCCCCAGTGCCCTTAACATCACAATCACAACTTCAAGCTCTCTTCAGCAGGAACCGCAGCAAAAGAAACCCAAGAAAAAGCGTCTGCCAAAACCAGCCTCTGGCATGAGAAGGACCCACTCTTTTGGCCAAGCACCATGCATATACAGCCTCACCGACATGACTTAATGCTAACGAAATGAAAACCAGCCTCGCCATCCACAGTGGCTGGAAAATAAAGAGAATCAATGCCCTATGAAACGATACGGGCCAATAGCGGGCAAAAAAGCAGCAGCAAAAACTGCATTGAGGATGTATCCAGAGTTCTCTGTTTCCTATCTCACCGGTATGATATGGTTGTAGCCATTTTGCTCTCGTACATCTTTTTGGTTAACCTGTCTAAACATGGGGGAGAAAGAAAATCTGTGTCAAGCTTTGATTGTGCGTCATGTCATCAGTAGCTTAAACTATGAGTAATGTTAACGAGTGTGCTAATGATACTCGATAAGGACCCATATCTTCTACATTTTCTGTCCTATTTTATTTATTCCCATGATCCCGAGTTATCGTATAGAATTGGGGATAAGAGTGTGGTAGGCAATTATCATAGTCGTTCTGATGAATCTATTATAAGGGATGTACAATTCATAGCTGAAATGTAACAAAAACATATGGGGCCGATTTTTTAAGTTACAGTCAAAAGCTCCGCTGCCAAAATTTATGTAATCACGGTCATGGCTTGTCTTGGCTTTGGACTGCAATAGCTTCCCGTCGCCCTAAACTCTATAACATAAAAAAAATGACGAAGCGCACTAATTTACAATGAAGAATGTCAAAAACCTAAATCAAGCAAATTTTCAAGGATACTAACTTTTCTTAACAAAGCCAAGGCTTTATTTTATTAGGTGAGCCATTTTACATAGTAGGAGACCAGTTACATCAAAGGAAAGTAAATCATACAAAAAGTCAGCTGCTATATTATTAACAAAATTTTTCCAACAGTGGGAGGCACTTTTAGTTAGTATATCTGCTATATTATTTACTTCCCGATAGACATGGTTCACAACTATGAAAGAGGCCTCCGCAACAAGCTTTCAAAGTAATTTATAGAAATATGAGATAAATCTATTGTTTTGAACAAGTTATAATGGGGTTTCAATATAAAATGCAGACCCAAATTGCTGTGCGAATCGCTTGAACCGAGTGTACTCCCCATTCTACGAGTTCTGATCAGAGAGTTGAGCCTACAAATGCATCACTCTCCACGAAAGAGGGAACATATAGAAATGTTGTAGGGAAACTTTCGAGGATGCGGTACACGGATCCCGTGGGCGCTGGCCCAGAACTGAAAGATATAAAAAAAATAAAAATAAAATATAGAAACAGAATTTTCTTTTGACTTTCAAACGGAAATATAAATTTCACTCACCCCTGTCTAGCATCCCAAATTCATTATTGCCCCTTTGGTTCCAAACTATGAAATACTTTGTATTAGTATGGTCCTTAGTTTTGGTAAATGTCTCTCGTAGACTTGGTAGACTTTTTTGCAAGTAAAATGGTCCCTTTATGCACACTTTTATGCTTTAATCAGTATTTTCTTTACTTTTTCATTAATATAAAGATACAGGGCGTGCAAGCTCGATGTTAGTGCAATGTCACAAGGCGACCCAACTTATTTGAAGCGCAAGGCAAAAAATTGCCAGACATAATAAAAATTTAAATTTTTTAAGCTTTCAAATCCAGTTGGCTGTGTCCTATTGAGGATTTAGATACTACAACAAGAATTTCCACATGCTAAACAAATTTGATAAGTTCAATTGAATGAATTATCAATAACCAAATCAAAGATGCTTGCTTAAAAGTTACCTATTTACACCACATGATAACACCACATGATACTACTATTAGAATTCAGAAAGAGGTAAAAGTTAAAACTTAACATATGGACAATAATTGTTTGTAACAACAAAACTTAATTCATTGATTGTTTATTGCACGGCCCAAGTTTCAATTGAATGAACCCCCCTCCTTTATTTTTTTTGTGTATTTGAAGTTAAGGGCACATGAATTAAAAATACCATTTACCCTCAACTTTAGAGAAAATTATAACATTTAACCATACCACCCTCTATTAAAAATAATCAAAGTTACGACAAATAAGGGATATAGATGTGAACAATTTATCTAAATATTAACTTAAGAGAGCGTTTCTTTTGCTGAATAATCTTATGACAGGATTAAGTTGGGCATTCGGTAAACAATCCGAGGAAATCTCACATGCATTGTCAACTTATACGATGAAATCCTCACCTTATAACTCCGAGCCCTCTCAGAAAAGTGTATCAACTATCAATCAAGATGATAACTCACCTTGAAATATGCTCATGTAACAGTTGCTTCACCTCGACTCTTCCATTTGGAATGTCGAAGGTATTAGCAGTGCCGCCCCATCGTAGAAAAAACCGACTCTCTTGCCTAACAACACCCCTCTGAGTCTAACCAATTATAAGGGGCATGCTGGGATTCGTAGTACATTTATGAGAATAAAATAAGAGTCTTCCACATTATGGTTTACAATTTTTCATAGCTCTTTGTTAACATTAGAATCATAAATTCGAGCTCTCTTTAGCAGAAAACGCAACGAAAAACCCCCAAGGCAGAAGGTCTGCCAGAACCAGCCTCGTGCATTACAAGGATCCACTCTTTTGGCCAAGCGCAAAGCGTACACAGCCTCACCAACATGAGCTGCTGTGGCCAAAAAGAACGCCAGCCTTACCATCCACACAGAACGGAAAATGAAGAGGCTCAATGCCTTGAGAAATGACACGGGTCCAACAGCTGGCAAAAATGCAGCAGCAAAAAGTGCAGCCATTCCGAGTGTACCAAACAGCCAGGCATAGATTGTGGGTCCATCAAGAGTTCTCCGTTTCCTATCTTGCCAGTATGATATGGTGGCAGCCATGCCCTCTTGAGGTCTCACCATTGGGACATAACCAAGCTCCTGTTTGGCTTTTAGATAAGAGAAGTAATGAGTTACACCAACCTGTTGAAATATGGGGGGGAAATTGTATCAGTTTTTTTTTTGCAATACAAGTAACACAAATTATCAAATGGATCTGGCTGGAAGATTCTGTTCGTGAAGCACTATTGCACTTTCTCATTACTCGAGTATCGGTGATGCCACGTAACACGGTAACAGCATTACGTGAGTAGTCTCAAATGCAGGGAAGAAAATACACGATGGTCCAACTAATATATGCTATCACGTTATGACAACTAGGAGTAAGTCATTTCCTGAATTGCACATTCTAAGTTCTGAAGCTTAGGTAGTGACAAATGACCTGAGAATAGAAAGAGGTAAATGAAAAATCAGGGCTATTTCAATCATAACAATCAGATAAATATGAAAACTACAAAAACGATAACAGGAAACAGAGCTTGTTTCCATACAAATCAAAACAATAACAGTGCCCAGAGGTTACACTTAAGTATTTTCCAACAATCCAGCAATGGGACTTGTAAGTGGCAAACCGAATCTTCTCCATAGGGGAAAAAAGATAACAACAAGCAACTTCATGTAATCTAATCTTATTTTTGCTAAAAGAAATAATATTTTGAAGGGTCCACCGGATCAACCAAAGACATGGCTCATTCTAAAAGGGAACTCAAAACAGGATGCATTTGATTGGGCACCAAGGGAGATATCTCTCTCTGTAAATATCTTCAAATTTCCAATAGAGAACAATGCAAATATTTTACCTAACTAGAATTTTCCTCGATAATTAATCGGATGCACTAACGATCATAGACAAAAACATAAAACTTAGATCAACTAAGAGAAGACCAAATAAGCGTCAGGATAAACCTTGAGTACTTCAGCGGGAAGCAACAACGGCTGAGGTAGCCACCAACGGTTCAACCAGGGGTATAGGACAGTATAGAGCGCCCAGAATATTTTTCCAAGGAGCAGAGCGTGAGGCACTGATATGGAGGACTTAGGCAGATCATACTCCAAGCTCTGGAGTAGGGGCCGGATAAATTCAAAAGTGTTGACTGGAGACCCTGCAAATGAAGGGTTAAAGACATGCAATTTACAATTTTTTTGCAAAGAGCTAATTGGTATTTATTCCTATTAGTTTGATCAATTTATATAACCAGTCATTTGCTAATAAAATATGTTCAAAAAGCAGTATGAAAAGTGATATTTTGTTTGAAAATAAAAGGAACTTTTCCTTATCACGTAATATTAGCATTATGAATGAAAATATTTTGGTCTAAAACAGGTTCTGTGGCAGGTGCATTCTTTCATATATATATATTGATAATGACAACAGAAAACTAAACGATCCTCAGTCTTCAATTTTCATCATTTGAGCTATTGTTGCTCTATTTAAGCAGACCTTGTTGTGAATAGCCGCCTTGAACCTTTTTCTAGCAAAAATATAGAAAATTGCTTCAATAGCAGATGCCAAACGGTCCTATGCAACTCTTAAATCAAAATCTTGGACTTGAACATCCATAGCTGATTCCAATAAATAGATCCTATGCAACTCTTAAAATCAATATCAAGGACTTATACATCCCTAGCTGATTCCAATAAATAGAAAATTCAGATATTTTTACAAGCAAACATGGTGAAGATACCATCTGATATGAAGTACGGTTGTCCAGCAGCTATCGAACGTCTTTCCTTTTGAGGAATATCATCCAATAATCCCATGCTAGCAAGTATCAAGGCCAGCACAAGGTTATCTATGTACACCCAGTCCGTCAATACAGTTGTATCACCAATTATGAAGGGCATCACACCAAGTTTTGCTAGTGCTACAAGCCGAGGGAGGTGCCTTTCTTCGCCTGGCCCATAGATAGCAGCAGGTCGAATTGCACACGTGAGGAGATTCCCTGTCTTCTTCCTGCATAAAATGGATACAAACTGAACTAAACATTCAAAACTTGAAGAGTCTCCTATCCTATAAAACCCATAGTTCAGATAACAAAACATGTTACAGAAAATTCTTTTTAACGCCTTAAATATGTCAATGAGATACGGATTTTCATGTATTATATGAAAATTTGAGTAAATACTTTTTGTGTAATACTGAATGAGACCAAGTCCTAAACAAGACAGACTTTTCTATTCAAAAACGACTAATTTATTAAATAAACAAGCCGAGCCAAATTCAAGTTGTTCATGAACAACTTAATTTATTACAGCCCTACCCACGACGACTTGACTAGTAAATTTCAACGAATAGAGTTGCTTACTTTAGAGGACGCCCATTAGATTTCAAAACCAACTGCTCAGCAATTGATTTGCTACGACCGTATGGATCAACATGATCATCCAGAGGATAATACGGTAAGGTTTCATCACCATTGACTATCTCCTTTCCACCAAACACAACATTGTGCGTACTCACGTAGACAACCCTTTTGACACCATTCTCAACGCAAGCTTCCAGGATATGGCAAGTTCCACTTATATTTACCTCATCTATGCGACCATATTGGAGCATGTCTTTTCCAGACATGCCATAAGCAGCAAGGTGAAAAACACAATCTGCCCCTCTTAATGCTCTTTGAACATCTTTTGAACGGGTAACATCCCCTATCAACATATGAACTTATCTGAGTTAATTATAGAAAACAAAACTGTTCCAGAAAAATAATAACAAAGTGAAAACCAGCAATAAGCAATCCTCTTCTAAATACAAACAAGACAAGCACTGGAATTAAATGATGGCACAGGATATGAGCCAAAAACAAGCAGCAAATTAACTAACAATATAAACAGTAGTTACTTCTTCACAAAAACCTCCAACTCCTCTCTTTCCGCATCCAAAGAGCTAGGGAAGCACAATCCATCGAGTCTCTTTCAATTATGTCAAGTTCTAGTTATTCCTATTAATCACCAAATCACACCTCAACTTGGACCTGAGTATGACAAACTCCTTCTTGACTCGACTAAAGCCCTCCAATTTGAGAGCGGGGAAAACTTCCTTTCTCAAAAAACATAAATCATGTACTGAAGGTCTAGATACACCTGTGTGTGTGGACATTGTGTGCAGATCATATAGTTAGGGAAAAAATCAAAGCACACGATCCACAAAGATGTATGTATAGTTTCTAAACACGATTTTTTACATACACCAATAAAAATAAAAAACAAAAGGAATTTTTAAAAGCGAAAACACCAGGTTGATTCTAAAAGCACAATAAAAAAGCAAAAACAAGTGTTGAAAACCAATTATCTTTCATTTTACCAAACATCACAGCTAGTTTAAAATAAAAAAACCCCACAAAACCATTACTAAACTCAACCTAATTACATTAATTTAATGTTCTCATTATACGTGAAGACCCCGACCAATTAATCTCCACGCTAATCATTCACATTGGTCTTTCCAGATGGAGGATTTCTCTCGTTTAATTTCTAAGTTAGAAATCTTGAACCAAAAATGTTCTAAATCAGTGTTTTTGTTTCTAGAATTCCCAGCAGAATTGCTATAGTGGATTTGGGAGTGGTAAACTTACAATTCATAATTTCTCTATTAAAAAGATACTTTATTTTCCCCCACCAAATTCATATAACCTAGTTAAGATTAGGGGAAAATATACTTTTATACTTTATATATATATTATATATATATACATTACATGGTACTCACTCCATCCAGCTGGAGTTAGACTGACACAAAATTTTAGGCAAAAGTCAAAAAGTAAATTTCAATGTTGAGTGAGATATAAATTATCAAATCTACCAGAACTTTTTGCCTTATTATTGCCTCTAACAAACATAATGAGCAATAATGGTAATGCATTTAAATTTGTAACAATTGAACATATCAAAGTATAAGTGTGCAATAACTCATGGACATTTGGAAGAAAAGTTTATCAATTATTATTTACTCATGGACATTTGGAAGAAAAGTTTATCAACAATTATTTGTAGACGGAGGGAGTATATTATAAATACGTTTTTCCAAAAACATTTCCACATTTTGTGTTACAAAACAAATACCAAACAAGTTTTTGCATATACAAAACTCAGCTTCAAAAATATTTTAGACATGAGCTTTCAAAAACTAAAAACTGAACAACTAACCAAACAGTAGAATTTTAACTAGATTTACGGTATTCTACAGATGTCTTACATGTATTATCATTTTTGCAGAGGAGTGCCACCTTCCCCAAGGTCTGATCATGCTGCTGCAGTTCATGCAGAGCGTTACCTTCTTATATTTGGTGGCGGTTCACATGCTACTTGCTTCAATGATTTGTATGTTCTTGATTTGCAATCGGTATGATAACTTGTTCTATCCCTTGTTAATTCTTCTGCTCGTTATAGTTGCCCTCTTATTTGTACTCGTCATATTTTTGGATGCTGAAGATGGAATGGTCGAGGCCTACACAAAAGGGTGAGATACCAAGTCCTCGAGCTGGTCATACAGGTGTCACTGTTGGGGAGAACTGGTTTATTGTTGGAGGCGGTGACAATAAAAGTGGTATGTGTACTGAAAAACCTGTCACTCGGATTAGACTAAGTCGATCACAATCTTCTTGTGTAGGTCGATAAATGATGCTTACCTGCCTATGGAAATATAAAAATAGTCGCATTTTTTTTCTGCAAAATCCAGTAGTACCGAGCAGTTATTGATGAGTACTCCTCTGCCATTCATAGAGGAGATCTGAATTTTATCTGTTGCCTTTTGCACTCAAATTACCTCGGTTTCTTGTTAAATTGCTATTGCATTTCGAACCGTCAAAGTGTCCTTTGAGCTTCCAAGTTTATGCATAGTCAAGAGTTGGAAAGCCATTCTAAACCAGTGAAAGTTTTTGATTCTGAAACCCGCCTTCTTGGATGATTCTGGTTCTCTTCATTATTTCTCTTCCTGGTTCATTAAATGTCTTTTCAAAAGGAATAGAAGCAAGTTTTCTTGAGATGTTTGCTTGGATTGGATGGACAATGTTCTACTTGTAAAAGGGTATATCCATGTATATGAAATGCCTATACTTTTGTTATTGGTGACAATAGAATGCTTGTGCCTTCGAGGATATATATATGTGTTAATATGTACATTACCTTTGAATGATTACAAATGTATGTGATATATTTTGACGACAAGGTCATCAATGTGTAGCACGGATACAGACACGGAACATGGATACGGCATGACACCGTTTTTAGAAAGTGCAGGACACAATACGGTGGGAACATGAATAAACTATAAAAACTTTCAATATTTTTTCTGTTGTGTTGACGAATGTCCACACCTACATCTAAATCATTGATCGTTTTATTTTGGCACTTCTCACAACAAAATTACATTTTAGTTGTTAATATAATTATAAACTTATGAATAGTATTAATCTTCTTCTAGATTATTAAGCTAAGAAGCACATGCTCAAAAGCAAATGTGGTTTTGGATACGGACACGGACATATATTCGGTAACTATTACAAAATGCCAGATGCGAAAGAGGCGAGGATTATTATTATTATTTTTTTGGGGAATAAATGTTTTATAAATTATTATAATACAATTGGGAATCAATAAAAAATTGGAATAGTTAATTTCTAATGATGAACGAAATGATATATAGTATGAGTTCTTAGCAAGCAACAACTATGCAAATTCATCATGTCATCATCTAGTAAATTTTACTATGTGATTCGTTGGAATCGCCAAAAATATGTTAGTCTGAAAATGAATTGACCCCGAAGTAGAAAAGAAGTCACAAAATTTAACAGCTTGTTCATAGCATGTCTACGATGAGTCCATTGTGTGTCTAGAATTTAAATTATTAATTTTGCTACTCGCAACGTGGCGAGTCGGATACGTATTTCAAAGGTATGTGTGTCCAATACGTGTCACACATGGACATGGCACCCCTTTAGGCGTATCCCGTGCTTCCTATTTATTAACATAATAATTTGAGTGATGCAGATCTACTTAATGAATGTTCTTATAAGTTATCTTAGTTTTGTATCCCATGGTAACACATTTTGCATTTCTACTTTGTGGAGACGTGTCTATCACACGTGTGTCTCGCATGCGTTCATCACTTGTCCAATTTTGGAAAAGTAAGAAAGTAATAGGACGCACAAGCACATGCATCAGATGTGTCTGTGAAGTATCCATTGAGTGTTGGTGTCCGACACTGGTACGATGGTGGTATGGCACCTTTTTTTGTAATTTTGTGCTCCATCTTCCTTAAAATTTAATGTACGAGAAATATGGTTATGTTTCCTTTTGGTTGTTGGTTTAATCCCTCTGTTACACTTGTTGCAGGGGTCTCAGAAACAGTTGTTCTCAACATGTCTACGCTGGCTTGGTCTGTTGTAACTTCTGTTCAAGGGCGAGTTCCTCTGGCTAGTGAGGTAATATCTTCATGCATACTTTTTCAACCAGCTATATCATAGCAATTCAAATATATTCCGACCTTCATGTTATGGCAGTGAAAAGCATTTTGTAGATACAGTGAACCATGATAGCCTACCGGTTGAAATTGTAGAAATTACTCGGTTGCATTCATAGGATGACATACCTTGCCATAATGTCTTGAGATTCAAGATGATCATTTTGTTGTAGGATATATATTGGATTCCTCTAGGTTTTTTATCTGGAATTTCCTCTTCTTTTCCAAATTCTTTTCCTTTATTTTACTTAAGGAAGTACACATATTCTTCTGTGAATCAAAATATTGGTTGTAAAAAGATATCTAGTTTCTCTCCTTTGAATTGTATATGCAATGCTAGATCAATTCAAGTGTTGATGCTAGAGTTAGTTCTTTTAAGTTCCATGCATTATGTTAAGTTTGGTTACCAATTCAATTATTACCAAAACGAAATGGTAAGTGTATTTGGAAGGCCTGGGCAATGCCACATTGCCATTGTACAATAGAAACCATGTGTGGACTATGAAGACCAGTTTTCCATTAGATCCGGATATGTTGAGAATTGAAATTCACATTTTATTGGGGTCTAGCGATGGTTCTTCTATCATTTCACTGTTATACTTGACTACACTAGGGACTAAATAGGATGAGTTTCAAAAAACCCAATTCCTTATTGATGGTGCGTGTATGTGTTAGATCTCTTACTCATTCCAATCTGACTGTCTTTTGGTAAGAGCTTTGGTGGTGCAAGTTAGTGATTGGGATTAAATGTACATACAAGCTAGTTTATACTTCTAGTTATGCTTTTGGCTTTCTTGTTTGTGATGCAACCATTGACACTACATCAATGTTATTGCTTAAAGCATTGATTACATGCTACTTAACTGTCGTGCCCCGAATCCCCATAAACTCGGGGACGCGAGAATAAGAAGAATAATAGTAACAAGAACTATAAATAACCAAGATGAATATGAAAAATAGATACAATTACTATTCCACATTTTCAACGGACCCAACGATACAAGAAGATTGTATATATATGAGTCCAATAGTAGATACAACATTCAAATGTGGTAACTGCAGTTCACAACCAGATTACATAATATATATTGCTAAAAACAAAGTAGGAAGGTCATTGCTAACACTATACAAAAGAAAGTTTCGAGCTATTGGCCCGATAAAAATAAATGTACATATACATACGCGATTACCGTCTTTGAACAAAATAAACATGTGTAAATGAGGCGATATCTTCTATATAAAAAATAACCATCATAGTAATCAATGCCCTGCTGAGCGTGGCCCGAGCTAGTCTCTGCGCTTACGAAACAAATATGAGCAGCAATTTACAAGAAGAAAATACGAGTTTAATTGCCAATCAATAATTTAAGAATGAGATTATGTGGTATAGAAATGTATACTACATGCTCGAATAAAATAAATATGTACATTCTTGTAGAATGTAAGCACATATACTATCAAACTACAAATGCTCGAAAGTCAACTAATGCCATGCTAATTCGACAACAACTCCAACTACGATTTAAGTAGAAAGGTGAGACTAGTATCTCTTGAAGGTTTTGAGGCTGCCCACTTGCTTCACCTACAATCGACGTATCTTGTGCGACGTGAATCATAGGTCTGACTTTAAGGTGCACTAACACCTAAAGTTATCAAAAGTCTCTCCCTATGCAGGTTTCCTGGCTCTCACGTGGGGGTGTATGTCCCCAAACTTATCCCGCTCTCCGAAGGGTTAAAATCCCGAAGGTGTTCTCGAAAAAAGGTGATACTAAGGTCCCGAAAAGAAATCAAAGGACTCAATTTCTATCATGGTAATGATAATGAAAATGAGACCCCGCGTTCATGATGATATTCGTGCTTTTCAATATTTTCTCGCGTAGTACGCTTTACCTCCTCGAGTAGCATACTTTTTAAAGGTATATTTTATTCCCGAATTACATACCAAATTCTCCAAGTTTCCTTGAATACTCCGCCAAGTTTTACAATGAGGTTTTATAACAAAATAAGCATGAATAGCCAATGAATATCATGAATGTTCTCGCATTGCAACATGAACGCTAATAGCAATGCTATGATCATATTGTGGTAACAATAATCATGCCTCGAAGTGCCATAAGATAATATTGATGAAGATAATATTAATGCCACGAAAAGTATTAATGAATACAAGATTCATGCCTCGAAATTATCATGTGATAATATAGATGAATACCATTTTCATGCCTTGAAACTACTACATTAGTAATGCCACATAATTGAGTATAAAACCCAAAATAAGATTTATCATTGATAAATTTATACAGCAATAGCAAAATCCCAAAATAATCAAGACATGTAAATACATGATACATGCACACGCTCATAATTGAATTGCTATTCGTAATCTACTCATACCTTATACGCTTACGAAACTACCCGAATGATTTTGTGAGCCTCGCCTCGAAAACCCCTCTTTCAAAGCCTCGGAAATGATCTATCAAATGGACCTGAATCAAAGCAAACCTATACCAAAAATTTGTCTACGAGATGAGATGTATATGTTTAATTCGAAATATGAGAAGCACAAAAATCGAGACAAAAAGAATGAAAAAGATAGAAGTTGAGACTTGTGCCAAATTGTAGCTCTAGTGATTTAGACTCCAAAAAATGCAAAAATATTGCACGTATACTATCCCGAGCTAGATGAACAAGTGGC
>MKEJ01041292.1:0-10196 GCA_001753735.1 Embelia ribes
GTTGGCATGGACAGGCAGGTCATGGTGATCGTGGAAATGGTTAGGGTGGTCATGGCCGTGGTAGGAAACAAGCTCACCTCCCCCGGCGGCACATACGTACCATGAAGAGGAGGTTGTCTTGGTGGGAGTTATAGGAAAGACTTATATGGCTCCAACACCGGCCCATGCTCTTGTAGATTTACAATAGCTAGAGGTCGTTATGTCTTAGCAAATGGCACAATAGACCGCCCAAGAGGTCAGGGCTACTCTGGCAATAATGGGTGCCCCACAAGTGGGCAATCAGACAATTGGGGCACATGTGACCAAGGCTTAGAAAAAGATTGTAAGGTCCAATGCCCCCTATCTTTTGGGGCGGTGAGGATGCAGAAGGTATTGATCTTTTGGTGTCGAATATGGAGCACCAATTTCCCATGATGGGGTTGACCAATGGGATAGTTATGGCACAGATGACACCATGATTCTTGCGGGACGAGGCCGTCAAATGGTGGAAAGGATAAGTTGAGTTGTATGAGATCGAATGGATGATTTGTGATGTTTTTAAGGAGGCATTTCTGAACAAGTACTGCCACAGTCATATCATGACAAGAAAGTAGAAGATTTCCTTCGGCTGATGTAAGGGGGTCGATCTATGACGTAGTATGTGACTGAGTTTATGGCATTGGCAAAATATGCCAAGGCATACATTCCAATAGAGGAAGACCAGATTAAAGGATTTTTGAAGGGTTTGAGGTCTCAGTTCAGTCGTGAAATGACCGTAGTGAGACCGACTATGCTTGATGAGGCAGTACAATGGGTTGATGAGCAAGAGGCTATAGATCATCAGGATCAACAGTTCCAAGAAAGAAAGAGGAGTCACAATTTAGGGTCACCTCAGGGACAACAATCACAGGGTCAGGACAGGGTTCAGAGTGGTAGGAAGAGAGGACACAACGACATGACATCAGGGCAGAGCTCGTCACTGTGGGGCCGGGTTTTGCGAGCGGGGATCATAAAACATGTTAAAGGAAAGTTGGGACTATTATATCTTCGCATTTTATAAAAGTTGGGCTACTTCGCATGCCATTTCCTACAACCCGACGCAGTCTCGGTGCGATATTGATCATAGGCCTGACTTGCATATGTTGCTAACACACTGAGCTGTCAAGATGCTCCCTACTTAGGTTTTCTGGTTCTCACGGTAAGACTTTAGGCCTCCTTCTTAATTTGCATGCCATCGCAATATAAAAGGCTGATACTTGGCCCCAAAATGAAAGGTAAAAGACTCAAACCCAAATGATGCTACATATGTATTTTATCATTTTTCAATTCCTCGCTTTTAATTCCTTGCATTTGGACCATGCTTAACCATACTTTAAATCCATGCTTATGAATATGATAATGAATGTTACGCCTACAAATGTTGTTATGCCTTACAATTGAAGTATAATTGAAGAAATAAACATTTCAGGCATGAAACCAAACATGCAAACCAAGACATGAAACACATGTTGAGGTACACACACAAAATCAAGCTTATTTTGTTATTTCATAATCTACTCGTATCTCTCGAGCCGTAAAACACTCTACCGAGAGATTACACAAATTTATCCCGAAAATCCCCTTCTTGATCCCTTGATTTGATCTAGTTTCGCAACTAATTCCACACACACCTATACACAAAAAGTATCTACGAGGTATAAAGAAGAGTTTTGGCAAATTTATTTTGACATATAAACTTAACAGGGAAATTGAAGTATCATAAACGAGATAGTGAGAAGACAAGATTTATGTCAAAACGTAGCCCTCGCGACAAGAATTCCGAAAACGCAATTATTTTCTGCAGACAAAACCCGAGACTTCGAGATCGAGATCAAAATCGAACAAACCCTTAAACTTACCTCATACTCTCTCACTCATATATAACCGGAAAAATGCAGAAAAATATACATACAAATACATTATTGAGCTAATTTGGTCTGGAAAAGTATGAAAAAGTAGATGGGTCCCACACAAAATAGCTATTCGAACAGTACATCTGAGTTGTTCCCACGGTAAAAACCTGGAGCACTACACTTTTGAAAAACTAAAATTTTTTCTAAAGCATCAAAATTATGCCATACTTCAAACTTCATTTTACAACTACGAATACTATTCTAAGACTACAAATGCTATGAAATATGATAAATAACATAATTACAACTTGATAATAATATTATTTATCTTCACGAAAAATATTTATTAATTTCCGAGATGTTACATATATATTTATAAGTATGCTTATTAGATCAACTTAACCATCGTATGCCTACGACACGTGGTTATTGAGCGAAACCCGGATGGGTGGGTCTCTTGGATGAAACTTGCGTATTTAGGTCTAAGTATGTGCGAAAGTAAATATGACATAATTGGAGGTATTTGTATTTTGAAGACGTCGTATCATGTGAGTATAACGAATGCGCGAACCATGACTTAAGAAATGTATGGAGGGATCCTGGATAACTTGTATAGGCAAAAAAGGTGAACCATATAAGCATGAATAATCATCCCCCTATGTAAATTCAAGAGAGTGTAGGCGATATTGAAGAAACAATGTGAGGACATGAAACTAAAATACAAACAAATTATCTTGACTATTCCAATGATCAAGGTACGCTTGCTGTGAATTGTTCAAATTTCGAGGAATAATTTTTTTTAAGGAGTGGAGAGCTGTAACACCCGAAAATTTTGGAATCTGGTTCAAACAGTCGACGTATAGAAGTGATCAGTTGACTGATAGATCATACATTTTTTTTACAAAAATACTCGACTAATTAAGGTGAATGGCAAAACTTCTTGGAGAAGCTACATGTGTTTAATGCACATTACACATACATACACATCATTATTGATATGAATATGCAAAAAAAATTTGGAAAGAGAGAGAGAAAAAAAAAGAAGACATAAAGAAGAAAAGAAGAAAAAAAAGAAGAAATAAGGTTTGTGCACGCGTTCGGTCGCGTTTTCACCTTGTGTGATGTAAGTATTCCTCACGGCTCTTGACCTCGCTTTCATAATCTTAACAAAATAATGTTTTGACTCGAGAACGAGTTTGATTACGATATGTTTTCGATTTTTCTAAAAGAAAGGGCGGGTTTAACCCAATCTTGATTCTTATTTCAAGTGTTAAAATGATGCGAGTATGGCCAAGAACTTCTAGAAACATTTATTTTAGCATCGTAAGCAATGAAAATCAAAATTTGTAGCTAAAAACTTAAGTTGTTCTCAGCTCCGACTAAATCAGTCGACTGATACATAAAAATAGTCGACTAATCCATTTAGTCAACTAATGTGAGGGATAAGTCGATCGATTCCCCTGACTTAAGAAGAAACTAAGTTATATATGTACTATTTTAGTGTTAAGGTAACAAAGAGCTCAATTGACTAAGAAATCTAATATCGCCTTCTTGACTCAACATATTCTGTTAAAGAGAATAAGACTAAAGCTTCAAAGTTGTGATGTCATAACAGGTACGAGTTAGGTACGGGCAGTAGGTCCTATGATAAGTTTTGCATGCAATTATGTGCCTTGTCTGCTAAGTATGTCACATATATTTTCCCTTGTTGCAAAAATATTGGGTTCATTATGTGAAGAATATGTGAATGATGTGATTCAAAAAGATTATGTAAAGGATGTGATATGCGAAGAATATGTGAAAAATGTGATTTGAGAACATTATGTGAAAGATGTGATGTGAGAAGAATATGTGAAAAATGTGATTGAGAAGCATATACGATGTGTTTGTGTGCATTTGTAATATTCTGTTAGGGAAACATCTGGCAACTATAATCTACGTCTGGTGAAATTTGAAATATGGGCCTAAAGAGACATTTGGAAATTCTGAGACTTTGATTGATTTTTTAGAAATATATAGATCACGAGAATTGTGGATTATCATGCTCGATGGGGGATCCCCGAACAGGTTACCCACCGTATGTGAGATTTCGATTGGGTCACAGAAGTGGCTCAGGGTGTGGATGGACACCCATTTAAATCTTTATGCTTAAAGTCTCTAGGGATTGTGTAATTAAGTTAGTCTCGAGGGATTGTGTCCTCGAGAGAGTCTCAGGGGATTGTATTCCCGTATTTTTATGTTTTCCAACAAAATATTACTCATGGGATAATCTGTATGTGTGCTTGTATACTTGTGGAAGTTGTGAGAATATGTTGCCTATGGAATTTGATGATGTGTTGGGTATGTGGTTAGTGAAGTGTTTTCATGAATTAGTTTTCGTTTTGAATATTGCTCGTCAAACTAATCCAATTTGCCTTTTGTTTATCAACTAGCAAATCACAAGTAAGTATATAAAGGTGTTAAGAACGCATATGGAGACATTAGATGGTGGTAGCTTCCCCTCGGAGCCTAAGACATATGTTTGATTACGATAATAGTGTAAATAAGATACGTGATCATATGTTTTGTAACCTATCGGGCCAACTTCTTTAAACATTTCCAATGTGACAAGGCGCTATATTTTAAAAGTTAACTCTATGCTTGTAATGAATATTTATTTTATATGAACTACACACACACATATATTATTACACATGGCATAAAGTCAACACATGTGGGTAGTTTTGGTTACAGCCTCGTGTTGAAATTGTATGATATTTTAGTAAACATCACGTACCTGGGGCCCTCAGGTCTCAGGGGTGTGACATAACATGCATAAGACAGACAAAGCCACTTGATATAATGTTTTTGGTCTTTTAATAATTTAAGTTGTACTAATATTATTTGTTTTTATTGTTTAATATTTAAATTGTAAAAATTGAAATGTAAGAAAAAAAATACCCAATGTGTAATGTTTTACAATAGTTGATATAATTAATATTTGTAAGCTAACGCTAAATTTTGTATTTTTATATTTATATTAAAAGTTATGTATCTATTTTGTATTTTTATGCTTATTTATGTATCTCTAAAAGATATTTGTATTTTTATATTAAAAGTTATGTATCTATTTTGTATTTTTATGCTATAGTTATGTATCTCTAAATGATATTAAAAAATAATTATGCTTAAGACAATTGAATGTAAACAAGCCAAAACAAAACGAGACACAGAATAATATAAAACGATACGTACCTGATACACGTTTTGACAACCTTGCCTGTAACATATAATTGTTATTAAATCAAACATCAATTCATATGGAGCCTTCGACCCTTTTCTTTTTTTTCTTGATATCTAATTCTCACCCATCGTGGGTTTTTCTTTCAAAAGCAATTATTACTTCAACATATATATAAGCTTTCCAAGAAATTCAAGATATAAATAAATTTTGATAAATGTTTAAAATTTTATGCGGAGTTTAATATATTTTTTTTCGGTAGAGACTCGTATTGGTAACGTGTTATGAAGTTGCTAGAAAACAAATAAAATAATTTACAAAAAAGTAAAATAAAAAATACTGGAACACGAGAATTACGTGGTTGAGTCTCAAATTAAAATAAATTTAATTTGGGGTTAGTCCAGAAGATTAATACGGGTGTGTGCTTTTATTTATATAAATGAAGAATTATAGAATGAAATAATATATAAAATAAATATTATAATATGAATCAAAATGACACAATTTCCTCACTTATTTTTCACTTTTGTTTATTTCTTTTTGCGTGTCTGAGCCTCTCTTTACCAAATGATGAAAATATATAGAACTTACGTACACAAATTTATAACTGTGGTGATATTTATAACAGATCAATTATTGTAGTGGAAAATGTTTATTTTCAACAAAGTAGAAAAGTCAATTGCACCAAAAGGCTGAAGTTGAAATAACAATAGCGACACAGAGAATGAAATGTTGCACAATGGGCCCCTTATAAACCTCGGCTTTTCACTATCATGGATATTTAGGACCAATTATTGAAATAGATTAAAAGCCAGATGTTGGAATTACAAAAATTCTACTAGTTCATTAGTAATAAAAAATATATATTCCTTCGATTCATAAATAATTGGCACGATCAAATTGGCACAAAATTTTATGCAAATTCATAAAATTTCTTTATAAATTTTGAATCACATACAAAATATCAAAGGTACTCTTATTTATTTATTTTTATTTTTTTTATTCTTGTCTCTATAATTATGAGAGGTACTATTGCTATTTTATATAAATCTCAATGATTACACATATCCAAAATAAAAAAAATAAACAATAATTTTTGGAGTATCAAAAAAGAAAATGTATCTAGTGTTAATGGAGGGAGGAGTTAGGATAAATTTTAAATGAACGTATCTCATGCTAACTTATGATTCAATATTCGGTTTGGTCCACTTAAGAACAAATTGTTACAAAAAAGACCCCTCATGCATATGGGGCTACAAATTACCATCTTCAAATAATTCTTATGGAAACAAGGGAAATTAAATTTGAGAATAAAACATTTGGCTGTTACGACACAAACGGCAATATAATTAATTTCCAGAAAGAAAAATTATATAGCAAAAAGCAACATCCATTTTTTTGGAATTTAAATTAATTTTTGGAATTTAAAAGGCAACATCCTTGAAAGACGCCTGTGATGATTTTATTTTTATCTGCTAAACAAGTGTACATAATATATTTTGTTTGGATATACACCTAATGCACCCAACTCGAATAAGAGTGTTGATTGAATGTTTTGGTCAAAAGTATAAACAGATCCCTTAACATGACATGCGACGTGATCGACCACTTTAATTTATGTGGGGCTAAAAATTCAACAAAGAAAAAACAGAAGTGCAAAATTAGTTCACGTTTGTGGAGGGATTTATAGACCTGTGCCACCCAAAATCCTCTAAATCTTTTATTGAAATAATTTCCGAATCATTGCCCGCCACATAATGTATACTTACAAATTCACATCAATGATTAGTTATAATTTCATCTGATTAAATTAGGTTACTATAATCCGATCTCATTAGGTTAGATTATGTGATAATGTGGCGATTCCATGACCATGATATTAATGATTAGGGAAAATTACACTTTGCCTTCATGAGGTTTATGAAATTATACTATGACCACTGTAAGGCTTGGTGATCATTGCAATTTAATCCAAAGTTTCCAACGGCAATGTAAAAATAAAATTATTTATAATAAACACCTCAAAAATTTATTAAGATATTCCTTAAATATTATTTTTTGTATATTTTTTGTTGTAATATTTTGTTAGAAAAATTATTGTATAGAAATATAATCTATTTAATTTTTTTAATATTATCTAACATCGAGTTCTAAATTAATAAAATTTACATTTTAAGTGAAGATAATACAATCCTTGTATAAGAAAATCTAATTTAGGTTATGGGGGGAGGGATCCAAGGATAATCTGAAATTGTCAGAGACCTCATGGGGGCAAAGTGTAATTTACCCTAATGATTAATACATGTTTTACCTTATTATTATTTATTTATTGCTCAATGCTCAAGGCTTATTTTTATATAAAAAGTCATTTGTTCCTGTGTTGATCTATTATTTAATAAGGCATAAATGTTGTTTTTGGGACTTGAAACCCTCGATCCTGTTCCGTTGCATTGGTGGATGGGGACGATACCTTATTAATTTTTATCTATTTCTTACTAAAAATAATTGTTAAGAGAAGAGAGAAGCTAATTAGAAATCACATGCTAAGGACCAATTTTGGATTATTTTTTGTTCCCTACTTTTGCCCTTTTTTCCTTAAAATTTGTAACTTGAGAGATTGAATGAACTCTAAAATATTTGATTTTAACAATTCTCTTCTACCTTTTTAAGATGTACTTTGAAAAGTTACTTTTACTATTTTGTTAATTAATTATCATAATAATCTTAATAATATTTTTAAAATTTATCATGAATATATATTTTTATCTTTTTACAATAAAAAATATAATTTTATAAAATAATAAACTATTTATCAAAATAAATTTTAAAATTTACTAGTTGCAAGTACATGCTTGCACGTAGCGCGTATAACATAAATATTAGTTTACTACTTAACTCATAATACATATGTGAATGTCAAATTCATCGGAGACGTCCTTTCTGAAAATGTTGTAATAAACCTCTCTTATTAGCAAAATTACAAAAAATGGTTCAAGCATCCATTAATATTTAATTTATCATATAATACTGTGATATTTTTAATTTAAATTTTGCACAAAAAATGAGGAAACTAAACCTTCTCTACGGCAATCATTCTTTTTTCCCCCCAACTAATATGTACATATTTAGTTCGATAAATTTGTTCCATGATTTTGTTAGCCTTGCATATACAAATGGTATAGTTTTGTTTCGATACTTTTTAAGGCCATAGAAGATGAAGAGAATGATATTTTATTTCCAAGAATTATAAGTCACAAGGCACCACATAAATGTTTAGCGCTTTTAGTTCCGAAATATATTTAACGTGTATTTCCATGATAAATCTATAAATAAATTAATTTAGTAAAAGACATATATTTGAATTTAGCATTACTTTAGGTACCACTGTATAATTAAAAAAACCTTTGGATTAATTAACTATGCAAGGTAAATTTTCTTAAAAGAAAAATAACATATTAACTTACCAACTTAACAGAATTTCAAAATTAAGATCTCAATCGTATTCTAACGTTTACTCCTGTTGTTACTGAGATTTCATATACATATATGAAAAGCAAATAATAAAGAGGATTTGGTTGTTTTAGATTTGCATATCTTGATTTATGTTTTTTTCTTTTCTTTTCTTATGGTTAGATTTTTCTATTATCTGGTATTAGTAAATAAATAAATAATGCTAAATAAAAAGATACACACATACATGTATATGTACATATAGCTAAAATGCCGTGAATGGTTTTTCTTTTTTTTTCTTTTACTGTGGTTATATGAAGAATTTATTCTAAGTGGATCATTTATCAAAATATCTTTTAAATTCCTACAAGGGCATATCTAATATGGTACAATTAAAATAATAAAATCTGAAAAAATGCACAAAAAAAAAATAATAATCTCATCGCAGTCTATTCTTTAGATAAAAAGACACATATAATTCATGATAATAGATCAAATAAAAAATTATCCGTGGAAGGGAAAAAAATTGAAATGATCCTATTTGAGTACAAGAGAAAAAAAAAGTACCTCGTATTTGTTCTTTTTGATCTGCATTTTAAAAATAATTAACAAAATAAGCACAAAATCATTCAAGTGATGATATTAGATAAAACATTATTATGTTGAATAAGCAAAGTATTCGTGTACATGAAGCACTTTTTTTGGAAAAAAATTATGAAACAGTAAACTAAGAAGTATTACATTATACCTTTTTCGAACTCTAACGTAACAGTATAATAGAACTTTAAATCAAGAGCTTGATAAATTATAGATGGTATTAGAGTATTAGAATTCTGATTTAATGTAATTAAATAAATTATTTTATGACCAACCTTAGTTATGATAATCATAAGAATTGGCGGTACACTACCCATGATAGTCATAACAAGTTGGCGGAGGTGGTTTTCATGTGGCGCCTGAAGTTATATTTAAATCACTTTTTTTGCCTATGATGAATTTTTTATAAAGCCTTGAATAATTATTATTTTGATCCTTGAGTAATATTGAAAGTGAAAATAGAGAAAATAAAGTGGATGAATTCTCTTTTTAAGTATGAAAAATTTATCAAACACTATATTTTTATAATTAATTTTCAACAATAACATTTGGAAAATGAATTTTGAAAAGTATTAGTCACAAATCAATACAAGTAGGATGACAACTTACGATACCATGACCATAAAGATTTTTGTAGAATCAATTATTGGACTTTTTAATCAAACTGTTTACAAATGGTTTTAGGAAATGCAAAAATTCAAGTATAATTATTCGAAATTTGAATTAAAATTTTTATTTTAAAAAATTTATATTCAAGTTTAAACAATTCAAATAATTATTTAAAATACCCAAATAATAAAACGTCTTTCATACTATATATGAGCCCCATAGGCGAAGGGTTCATTTCATTGTGTTTTGATCGAGAAAAAATAAAAATAAAAATGAGCAAGTAAAACACATTCTTGATTGTGCTCAAAACCCCGATTACTTTTCTAGGAAACAAAACATATTCCTTATGGGGCCTAGAAGGCGAAGGATCCTTTTCATTTTTCTTTTCTTTAGTTATATTTTAATTTTCTATTATTATTATTATTATTATTATTATTATCCACTAAAAA
>MKEJ01041299.1:0-12772 GCA_001753735.1 Embelia ribes
ATTCTAATAACTTCTAATCTAGCAACAAGAGTAAAAGTTTCATCGAAGTTGATACATTCTTCTTAATTGTATCCTTATGCAACCAATCAGACTTTGTTTCTTATGACTATGCCAGATTCATCCATTTTATTTCAAAAAACCTATTTTGAACTAATAACCGAATGATCTTTTGGAGGAGGAACAAATGACCAAATATTATTTCTTTCAAATTGATTTAGTTCCTTTTGCATAGTCATAATCCAACTTTCATCATTTTCAACTTTGTGAAATTTTTAGGCTCATGTTGAGATAGAAATGCAAAATAATTTACTAGGTTATTAATAGAAGCACGAGTTCTTACTCCTTCACATGTGTTACCTATAATTAGATTTTGTGGATGATGTATGGCATATCGGTTCTTCTTTGAAAGATCATCATGAATACCGGCAGAAGTATCCTATGAATATGGATTTGTCAAATTTAGGATCAAAATTTTCAAGATTATCTTTACCTTTATTCAAAACAAAACATTTACAGCCAAAAGTTCATAAGCAACTTATATTTGGTTTTTAATCGTTCCCTAACTCATATGGTATTTTCTTTAATATTGGCCTTATCATAGCCCGATTCATCATATAACAAGCAACATTAACTGATTTAGCCTAAAAATATTTATGCAAACTATTTTTACAAATTAAAGTACATGCCATTTCTTTTAAAGAACGATTTTTCATTTCAATTACCCCTTTTTTTGTGAAGTTCTGGGGTAGAAAAGTTGTGATCAATACCATTGATGTTACAAAACAGTTCGAAAGAAGTGTTTTCAAATTATTTTCCATGGTCTGATCAAATACTTTTAATAGTAAGGCTATTTTTATTTTGAAGCTTTTTGCAAAGTTTTGAAAATTCTTCGAAATCTTCATATTTGTGAGAAATGAAGATCCCCCAGGTATATTTATTGAAGTCGTCTACTAATACTTAACAATATGTTCTTCCTCAAATATTGATAGTTCTTGAAGATCCGAACAAATCCATATATATTAATTCAAGACATCTTTTAGTAGAAATAATATTTTTAGTATGAAAAGAGATTTTAGTTTGTTTACCTAATTGACAGGTATGGCACAATTTATCATTGATGTAATCAATCTTAGGCAAATTAATAACTAAATCCTTTTTAGCAAGTTTTGAGATAAGATCCATATGAGCATGAACTAATCTATGGTGCAAAAGCCAATTATTGTCACTTAAAGCGGCAAGACATATAGTACTAGAGTTCTTAGTTATGAGGGAATCTAACATGTAGATATTTTCTAACCTTTTTCCAATTAAAATAGTTTCATTTTGACTAGTAATGGAGTAACGAGTTTTATCAAAGATAATATTAAAACTTTTATTATGAAGCTGACTAATGCTTAAAAGATTATGCTTAAGTTTTTCTATAAGTAAAACATTTTCAACACATAGGTTAAGGGGCATATCAATACTTCTAATACCGATAAATTTGCCTTTGTCGTTATCTTCAAATATGCCACTTTCTCCATTCTTTGGTTCAAGAGTTTTGAATTTTGACATATCTCCTATCATATGCCTTGAACATCCACTATCGAGGAACCATTTGTCACCATTAGTTTTAGGTTTTAGGCAAACCTATAAAAATAAGTAGAAGTATGGTACCTTATGTCATTTTGGATCATTGCATGCTAGGGTTTTCAGGGTCTTTAACAACCCATCTCAAAATTTTGGCATTTACTCAATACCTATGAGGACACTTTTGAGATATGTGTTCATGCCTATTGCAGTGTATGCATCATGTATGATTGGGAGGATAAAATGTTTTTGTAAATGTATTTTCATATCTCTTTTCATGCTTTTGAAGACATGTATAATGTAGTCCGGTTTTACCGTAAAAATCTCTTTGCGATCCCCAAATTTATCAAGCGTTTATTTACCTTTTGTAAATTTTGACAAATTAAGGTTTACATCCTCAACTTTCATTTTCAAGAGTTTGTTTTCATTTGATAAATGTTATTTTTCTCTTGTAAGGATATCTACCTTATTTTGCAAAGATTCAACTAAGGTAGCATCAATCAGACTGATCATTTTCTTTTTCAAAGTTTTATTGTTCTTTCTAATTTTAAGAATTCATTATACAATTCTTTAAAGGCACTTTCAATTTCATTACTATAAATTGTAAATTCACAATAAGAAGAAGATAATACCTTGTCGGATTCATCCTCGATGCCTATTAGACAAAACTTTGCAACTTCTTGCTCTTTATCGGAGCTTGATTTGTCGTCACTATTATCCCATGAGGCAGCTATTGCCTTCGTCTTTTTTTTGAAATCTTTCATTTCTTTTCTTCCACTTTTGTGGGGCAATCTGCCATGATATGGACTGACTTGTTGCAGGTATAGCATATGATGCGATTCTTGCTTGTTTTGCCTTTGCCCATCTTTTGAAAGTGCCTTCCTCCTTTCTTTTAAATTTTAGGAACTTGTTGAATTTTCTAACAAAGAGGGTCATATCATCTTCACTAGATTACTCATCACTTTCTTCTTGTGAGCTACTTTTTATGGCAATTCATCGTTCATTTTTTCTTCTTTATTTTTTCCTTTTCATTTTTTAATCTTTCAAGGTTAATTTTATAGATGGCCAAAGAGCCTATGAGTGAGTCTAGAGTGTATGTCTCAAAATCTTGTGCCTCCATGAGTGCGGTGACCTTGGTAAACCAACTTTGAGGTGGACTGCATAATACTTTCATTTACAACTTTTTTATTTGAGTATTCTTTACCAAGACATTTCAAAGAATTAACAATCTTAACAAATCTTTCATGCATGAGGGGAATAGTTTCGTTTTGTAGCATACGAAATATTTCATACTGATGGATTAGTATGGTTATTTTGGATTCTTTTACAAGACTAGTCCCCCTGTGCATGGTTTCAAGCCTATTCCAAATTTTCTTAGCCGCTTGATAAGAAGAAATCTTGTTGAACTCGTTTTGAGATAAAGTACAGATTAAAGAGTTCATGCCTTTGCAATTTTGAGAGTTGGACTTGGCCTCTATATCATCCAAGTTTTGAATTTCAATTACGGAACCATTTTTCTTAGGAAAAATATACCAATTTTTAATAACTTTGCATTCCTTCATATCCCGTGAATATAGAAAAATTTGCATACGCTTTTTCAGATTGGCATGGCTTGACCCATAAAAATGGAGGTTCGGAAATGGAGTTTCATTCTTGTATCATGTTTGCCATGAAGTTTTACTCTAAAAACTGTTGAGGTTTAAAGAAAGAGATCTTGATTTGATACCATTTGTTGTTCCTTAGGCAAACAAGAAGGGGAGGGTTGAATTGTTTAAATAAATAAAAGCTTAAACCCAAATGAATATAAAATATAATAATAAGAGTCAAGGGATGGAATTGCAAATAGAGTTTTTATAGTGCTTCAACCAAAGATCCGTTGATCCCCTACATCAACTGTCCCAAGCATTACTTGAGGTTCCGTTAATTAACAACCATTTTATACTAGTTATTAGCTTAACAACTGCTAACATTTTTCTACTTGAGACAACCCCTCAAATTAGAACATAATGCTTCAAGATGAATATAATTTTGAACTCTTTATCAAACGTTAAGAAAGCCTATGAGAATAGTTTTTGAAGTGAAAAGTACAAGGCTTTTGAAACTATGAAAGTATGAGAGTAAATAAGAGTAAGAAGTAGAGAGATGATTGTTACTTTGGATGATTTGAATTTCTTCTCGAATGTCTCTATTTATAGTGTTTAGTAGCTTCAAGTTATGGAAGAAATTCTCAAAACATGGCAATGAATCAACTATTTTTATGACTGAGCTTCTGACCGTAGGCTATTGAATTGCTATCAGTCTGCTATTGCTTGACCGTAGACTATTGCGACTCTGACCTTCTATGATCGGCCTGACCGTAGGCTGTTGACTCTGTGACCGCATATGGTTGGCCTCCTGTTGGCTACATTTTCCTTTCCCTAGCTTGATTTTATTCCAGTAATACTCAAATAATTAATTAGTAAAACAATTGAGTATTAATAAATTAATTATCTATTTAGTTATCATCAAAAATATATTTTAACAAAAATAGGGTCAACAATTTTATTAAAATAAATTTATTATTTTTTTACATCTTGTATTTCTTTTTTTTTTTTCCATTTATTTATAATTTTATAAAAAATCAGATTTGATAAGAATTATACTATGATAGAATTTTACTAAACATTAACATCTCTCTCTCTCTCTCCATATATACTATGGAACTACTTTACAAAAAAATTAATGTATATTTAGTCTAAATTTAGATATTTAAAAATTTTATTATGATAATTCTTTAAAAAATTAATATTGATTAGAATAATATTTATAAATTTATGGAGAATCTTAAATTAGTAGGAATCAATTTATAAAATATTATTTCCTAAAAATAGTTTGATTTTAAAATATAATTTTAGTAATTTATATCTAATGATTAATTATCTTATATTTATGTAGAGATATATATGCATATCATGGGAATATGCATGATCTTATAGGAATTCTATTATGTTAAGTTAATATATATGTATATAATTTCATTAACTTATCTTATGGTAAGTTGTAAAAATCCTAACTTAGTAGACACATATCAAGCAATTATGCAGATAAATTTCGCAATGAAAACAAAGGTAGTTGAAGGGGACACTTTTATATACATAAGAAGATTTGGGTGTCGTGGCTTGTTTGGTTGAAGCATAATTTTTTTAATTATTTTTTACTTAAAGATTAAATTGTATTTGGCTATTGACCTTCTAATTTGAGATTTTTTATTATCATTTTGGCCTAAATAAATTGAAAGTTTTAAATGGGATGTGTCCTTTTTTTTTTAATTTTTAATTTTTAATTTTTGTTGAACAATTAGAAATTATTACTATATTTTTTTTCTTTAAAAATATTGTCAAACCAACCTTGTACTACTACAATAACCATTTTAGACTACACGATCTAAATTAAGCATTTCTGACTCATGTTATATGCATAGTAAATGACTTATATTTAACTTTCTTATAAAAATGTGAAGCCTATCAAATTTTTTTTTATTCCAAAAATGTCCCTCATGAGTAATAAAATTACATTAATTTTTCACCTATTTAAAGACTAGAAAAGGATAAACAAGTAATTTGTTAAAATTTCAGACTATTAAAATATTAAATATTTTACTGCACGAACATAATGTCATAAATTAACATTAATTTATATGTTGAAGTGCAAAATATTTTTCAAATAAAGATAAGTGACCTATATATGTGTCATATGATTTTATTTTATTTTTAACGTTCAAGCAACTGAAATTTTTTTAAACATTCTAAAATAAAAGTGATTTTTTTTTGTATTTGAAGAACGTGTATAGAAAAATAAATATTAATTAAGGATATGAGACTACAAGAAATTTATCATTAAAATATGTAAAATTTAGAAATTGACACTGTAACAATCATCTTCTAGGTAGATATCAAAAAAAAAAAAAAAAACAAACAAAAACCTAGCTTAAAATTTTTTTGCACATATGGTACTTCCTTTGTCATCAACCGATAGATGTTTAGACTGCCTAGTAAACTACAAATATTTACCAATCAACAAGCCCTAGTGGGTCTGGTGGGTAGAATAGTACCCGGCCACGGTGCAGACCCGGGTTTGATTCCCGGCTGGTGCACTTTTTTTTTTTCTCTCTCCCACTTTCTACAAAACTGTAACTGGGTCTCTCTATTATTTAAAAAAAAAAAAACAAAACTGAAGCTGGCTATCATACTTGAAATTTTGAGTTGATGTAATTCATAAATTGATTAGAAATTAATTTATTTTGAGATCAGATCACACCAAAGAATGCAAGAATAGGGAGCACAATCCTCCCACTAGTCATGTGCATTTAGAGAGAAATCTTTTGGGGTATACATTAAAGATGTGTTTATTCTCTCTATCATTGGGCGATGAATCCGTTGAGTCCTCGTTTTGTATCGTACTTAATGAAATCTTTGTGGGCTTGTTGCAGGGAGTCTTGGTCCACCCATTCATCGCGATACGTCTTTGGGTGCTCTTTCTTGCACTTGCTAGATAGGTAATACATTTTCTTTCGCCATTCTTCGGATGGTGGGCACCCGCACTCATTAGCAAGCCAGTCATCATATTCGAACTGCAAACCAAAAAAAATGTACTTAAATTAGAAAAGGATTTCACACATCAATATATGTGCGGTTATTGTGCTGACGCAAGGAAATGATGTATTATGCATTTCTTGCTTACGAGTGTGCTTACATTTAGTGGCAAGTCCTTCATCCATGTTTATTGGGTTATAAGATTTGCTGATGGATACACAGCACAGAATTTTTCGACGAGATACAACATTTTCATCTCTTCCAACATGGAATTTATCCCAAACATATTTTCAATGTTCCTCCCTCCATGGATACGCATATCAAAATTACGTGCTTTCTTTTCCTTTTCTGGACCTATTCAATATTTTGCACTCATTTGTATGATATTTATTATTAAGTAAAAAAACCGTGAAAATTTCTTCAAAAACGATTATGTTGGGTTGACTACAATAACACCAAACAAGCGAGACTCTATGTAACCCGTTTCTTGATGTTGGGAGTACGAACTCAAGTTTTAAATACATAAAAGAGAATGAACAAGTTGACTCACTATATGATCTATCTCGAGTGTTTGCATGACTCAGGTCTTGGTATGATTAACTTTACATTCATGTATGACTTGGTTCAAATTAAATTATAAGCAAGTCCAGGAAAAACCAAGCATCTACCTGATAATTAGCCATGTTATGAGTATATCGTTTTGGCATTCCAGAAACTTCCATTGCTTTATAGAAAGATTCGACATCAGCCATCATAGCAGACGAGGACGGAAGTGTAATTCTACCTGATAAAACACTAGCTATCCACTTGGTCTGGAACTCAACCAATGGGAAAGGAGCCACCTGTTGCCAATGGCACCAATAAGATCGTGTAAACAAAAATATCACCAGAAAAAAATGTGAAGGAGAACAAACCTTCCATGGTAATCCAACGAAGGAAAGCCAGGGGGCCAACGAAGGTGGGAATACATGCTTGTATAGTGGGCCCACTCGGTTGTCATCCACACTCACCACACCTTTAGTGTCCAGAAAAGGAAAATGATATTTGTACCTGGAAAAAGGAAAATTAGGAAATATCAAAATGCAACAGAAGCATTTTCTGTCATACAACTATGAACATGGATAACAATAAAAAGCTGCTTATATGGTATGATGAGGCATCACTTCGCTAAAGCAGCATGTAGGCCAAAGCCGCCAAACAGATCGGCGTATAAGCTAAAGACATTAGCTGTATGCACATACAAAAGTCACCCAGCTTCTCAAACAGACTAGTTTTTTTTACGGTTTATCAAATCTGCCACACAACGTGCCAAAAGATCATCCGCAATCAGCTTGTAAGCTGTAAATCTTGTTTGTTAAAACAAAAAACCAACCTATTTGTCCCCAGGGTTTTCAGCTAAAAGGCTGAGTTTAAAAGTGTCATTGCCAATCAAGTCCTAACTTAGGTATATTAGCAAACCAAATTTAAAAATTTGATACTTCACACACACACCCTGTGCAATATAGAATGATATCAGCACGAACTGCACTCCCATCTCGGAAATCCACAGTGCCATCTTCATGAACTCTCTCTACCTGCAATGTTTTAGAAAAATAAGCAGCCTTTTTCAAGAAATCTCGCTTGTGTTGCAATGACAATCATATATGGACGGTTTAGTGTACAAAGCTTCCGCACTGCGGGGTCTGGGAGGGTCTTGTGTACGCAACCTTACCCCTGTTTCCAAAGAAGAGGCTTCGAACCCGTGACCCACAAGTCGTGATGGAGGCGTGCATTGCCATAACTTATAGAAATTCAACTTAGGGCTCTAAACACCACCAATAACAATTTAAGAAAATGTTGAACATTGAGCAATTATAATAACCAAATGCCATGTAAACATCAAGCCATCTCCACAAGTACACCAACAAAAAAACATTAATCATAAAAACACATCACCATTCCTAAAAGTGATCCCTACTTCATCTTTACAAAATTCACAATTTCCTAATTATTAGAACATAGATTAAGGACAAAATTTAAAAGAAAAATGTGATTTTTTAAGAAAAAAAAAAAAGGGTGGTGAAAAGCCCAATTCAACAGAATAAAAGCACCAATTAGCAAAATGAGAGATATTGAATACAATCCAGCTAATAATTCAAGAAAAATTGCGTTAAGGTGGATTGCCCTGATCACTACATCATCCGGGCACACAGAACTGTGGTAAAATAGCAATTTTCTAATCGTTAGAACATAAATAAAAGACAAAAATTAGAAGGAAAAAGAAATAGAAGAAAAAGATTCTTTTTGCCCAAAGAAGAAAAAGAACAAAATTTAGGGGGTGCAATGCCCAATTTAATAGAATAAAAGAATCAAAATTAGCCAAATTGGTAATTATTACACAAAACCCAATTAACAGGTCAAAAAACACATTAAAATGGATAAAAACTGCATTTTGTACACAATCAACCTTAACAATTCAAGAAAAATCACGTCAATAATGGATAAAAACTGCACCTTTTACACAACCCAGCTAATAATTCAAGAAAAATCACGCCAAAAAAAGGATAAAAACTGCACTTCGTACACAATCAACCTTAATAATTAAAAAAACCGCATTAAAATGAATAAAAACTGCACTTTGTACACAATCCGACCAATAATTCGACAAAAAAAATGTTAATACAGATAAAAACTGCATTTGGTACACAATCGTCAATCAAGCTAATACTTCAACCAAAAAAAAAAAACACGTTTGGAATGGATAAAAACTGCATTTGTACGCAACCCAACTAATGATTTGACAAAAAAAACATGTTGAAATGCATAGAAACTGAAATTTGTAAACAACCCAGCCAATAATTCAACAAAAAACACGTTAGAATGGATAAAATTGCACCTTTTACATAACCAACTAATAATTCAACAAAAAAAAAACGTTAAAGTGAATAAAATTGCACTTTGTACAAAATCCAGTTAAGAATTCAACAACAACAACAAAAAAAGGATAAAAGGGACAAGAAGTGCAAATTTGTACACAACCCAGCTAAAAATTCAAGGAAAATCACATTAAAAAGGATAAGAATAGCACAAATATCAACAAAAAGCTATCACACGGATTAAAAAAGAACAATAAAAAAAACAGAGCCGTTACGTTACACAGATTTTGACTTTGAAGATAAATCGCGTAAAAAACTTGCATTGAAAAAGGAGATACGTGGATTGAACCTGAGGGAGATGGAATGGAATTCGGATTCGTAGGCGGTGGAGGCGGAGGCGATCAATGGAAGGCCAGAGAGAGAGAGAGAGAGAGAGAGAGAGAGAGATTCGATGCACACGCACGCACCCACCCAATTATTTTGATTATATTAATTGATAATGTGGAAAAACGAAAAATAATTTAATAATGGGAGTGTAAGAGGACGAAGATAACACATTTCGCCCAAAGTTGATTGTTTTACATATAAAAAAATAAAAGGTTATCATTAATCATTATAATTGCTCTAGATATAGATGCTTAGGAGGAGATATATGACTTTTTAAATTTCAGTTTATAAGTTTTAAGTTTTTTATTTTTTTACTTAAAAATTGGACATAATTTAACCGCTCAATTTTTAAGTTGAGCTTATTTCTTATTTGATCTAAATAATTTGAAAATTTTAAATTTGATACATGTAATTTTTTTTCTTAATATAAAATAAATTATGTTATTTGTCTAAAAACTGAAATCAAATGAACCCATAGTTAAGAAAAGACAACAGGGTTGACAGAATTGGTAAATATTGCTCCGTGATTTATATGGTGATTTGGATTAAAAAAAGAGAGAGAGAGATCTCGGCATATTTTGGTTCCGAGAGATAGGGTAATTTATTCTCCGAGTGAACTTTTTCCAACCAAATTTATTCTCATAGGAATATACGAGAAATCAAATCAGATACTCACTTTTGAGAAATTTTGATTTACTAGTACATTAAAAAAAAAACAAATCATATTTAACCAACTTCTAAATATGTTATATAAAAATATATTTCATCTTTGTAACTGCATATACGCATTTAATATACTATATATATATCTATATTTTTAAATCAATTTATATACTATTTATTCGATTATTTATAATATCGTCTCATTCATAGGTTCTTAACGTTTTGCCATGATTCGGATAGTTCCTTCTTCCAACCAAAGAACTTCAGCCACCATACAAGTTGATTTGGTGGGACCCATCTATCACCTTAGCCGCCCACATGAACTGAATTTAGGCTGTGGTTTTTACAAAATGGAAAACATTGGTAAATTGAAAATGACATGATTAGTTGTCATAAAAATGTCCCTCCAAATAAAAATATATTTCTTTTTTGTTTTCTTTACATATATATTTAAAAAGGTTTTGTTATTAATATAATCAGAATAATAAATTTATTTAATTCTTTTTCTAATACACTCTTCCTTGTAATGGAGTGACTTTGCTTATTTAAGATGGTATTTAAGTTCATGAGAATATTACAAATTGTACACGTTAATAAAATGTTACTATACAATATATATATTGGTGACGTATTATTTGATAGTGTTAAAAATGTAAGAACAACAGTTAGGGCGGAGAGAATAATTAGATTAAATGGTTGTTCTAAAATCAAATGTTTAAATATGCTTTGTTTAGACTAAACAGGTTAAGGCGTTGTAGTTACATAAATCATACATTTGTAATTCAAATCGAAAAATTTTACATTGGAGACAGTTGCGATCATAACAAGTTGGAAGTAGCTAAACTAAAAAATGATTCATAAGTTTTGTTCAACATTACATTTTACTGTACACGCGGATGGTAGCAAATAAAAAAAAATTACAAAATATGGTAAAAGAATAAGCTTAATAATCCAAATCAAATAAACATTGTAAAATCTTAAATAAATTATATGTAAAAATAACACCAACAAATCATTTTAAAGCGATTTGAAATTTAAAAATAATATGATTCACCAAGGAAATTATATACGAAACTGCATAATGCAATACCATTTTTTCGTATAACTTAGTAATCACCATTTTACATTGGATAATCCAAAATATGAAAAATGTTTGGTGGTGTGACGTGGGAAAAATAATGGTTTAAGATTCTATTCCAATGAAAAGCCTTAGTCAATAATCCTATGATTGCCAAAAGTGTTTTTGTCGTTAAACATTTTTATGGGTCCATAGGGGACACAATCAATGCATTCATGAACCATCTCCAAACTTATCCAAAGACTGCTTGTTTCCGTGTAATTTCTTACCATCTTGTCAATCTTATCGCCTTGTTTCCTGTCATTAGAAAATTGAATTAATAAAAACGACTGCCATAATATATTGGAACGTATAAAATCTTTAATCTAATAAGAAAGTTGGTGAAACAAGAATAATTTTATTAATTTAAATTTATTGAATACAATCGTACGTATATCATATTAAAAAAAATGAAAATCCTTTTAATCTTCTTCTCGACTTGAATTTGATTTGGTTTATTTTGACTCGAGAGCATGTGAGCTAGTTAACAAATTGATGTATTGATTTTGACTTGTCTCGAGGGCTTCACAGTTTGATATCAAGATAGAGATGTTTAACTTATCTTGTGGGCTTTCGACCTGAATTTCAAAAAAATGTTCGATTTGATTTGTTTTTAAGGCTTCGAGCTTATTCTCAATAAGTTTAATTTCACTTGACTTTTGATCTATGACTTTGGCGGCTTGTTATAGATCAAAAGCATCAACTTGATGATGAGTACTCAATAATGGCTTGAGTAGATTGTCGCAAATTGAATATTAATTTGTTGATAATTGCTTGATGCACAACATGAGAGCTCATTACAGATCGAAAGCTGGATTTGATTAAGAACTTCTGATGTGTGGCTTGGGTAGCTTGTTGTAGATCGATTGCTGAATTTGATGAAGAACGCCTAATGTGCGGCTTGAGCAGTTTGTTACGGATCGAAATATGAATTTGATAAAGAATACCTAATGTACGACTTCAGCAGCTTATTGCAGATTAAACAAGGGATTTTCACTTGAACAGTTGATTCAAGGGTTTTGAACTTTATCTTGAATCTGTTTATATTTTTCGTGCTCCTGAAAAAATATTGAACTTGATCTTCGTGTTTTTCAAATTTTCAATCAATTTAAGCTTTGTTTTAACTGCTTAAGAGTTTTTCTCTCTAATTTTTAAATAATGATTTATTCCATCCGCTCATTTCTGTGTCCTTCGAATACTTGAGCTTTGATATTCAATACTTTAGACCTTCTCTCGTCCTTCGATTACGTGAGATTTGTTCATTTCTTTGTCCTTCGAATACTATAGTTTTGATTTTCAATTCTTGGGAACTTCTCACTAGCTTTGGAGAATGGTCCTTCTGCTTCTTTTTGTGTTGTTGAAATGAGAGTATAAGATAGTTGTGGATAAGCATCCCTGCTCTATTACTTAATCAAGAGATAATTATCATACAAATCTTTTTTAAATTATGATAATTGAGTTAGAATTATCTCTTTCCATTTATTTAAGAGATAATACATAAGAATTATCTAATAACTAAACTAATTGCTAAATATTATTTTCAAAATTTTTTATTTATGAATATAATTGGCTTTATATATTTAATTAATTATTTCTATATTTATTTAGTA
>MKEJ01041301.1:0-11791 GCA_001753735.1 Embelia ribes
AAAAAATAAGGGTAAAATGGTAATTTTGATAGGGGGAATGGTGGGACCCTAAGGGGGGTGTATGAAGGGAGGGGGGCGGGAAAAGCCCCTCCCAATAAATAAAGAGATATCACATTGAAACAAGAGTAAAAAGACTGGAGAAAATAACCTTTACCCGAAGGATAAAGGACATCTGTTTGGAAGGTACTTATCTTATAAAAAAAAATTAATAAATAAAAAATTAATAATAATAATAATAATAGTAATAATAATAATAATAATAATAATAATAAATGTCCATGGATTGATTGAGTTGGAGTCAAGATCATCTGTCAATTTTGTTGTGCGCCCTTATGCGTCTATTAGTATTATTTTGTTCCAAAATTATAAATAATTTAATTTATGATGTGTAAAATGAGTTTTTATACTATTACATATCTTTTAAGTTTAAAAGCACAATAACTAAGTATTGTTATTAGATAATTCTCTATATTTTAAACTCTTGTTCCGTTGAGTATCGAAATGGAAATTGAATGTTATATTTTTTTTTATAAAAATGTAAGATTTCTTATTTGGAGTTTGTGGAATATTATTCGGAGTAATTTTACATGTTGCAAGTTAATTTGTTAAAATTCTTGGAATAAAAAATACTAAGAAGAATAGAATAGGACGCAATAATGCATTCTCACCGGTCTTTCCTATTTAATTTTTTTATCTTACTTTCTAAACACACATTTGTCTAACTAAAAATTTACATTTTAGAAATTAACCATATTGGTCTAATATAATAAAATAGAAAAATATGTCTCCCCGAGTTTTAACTAGGGTTCTACATTTTTTGTGAATAAAAAATTTAATTTTAAATAGAGAAATCATGAATAGTAGATTTTTGCATTGAGAAATCTATTGTAATATTTCTAAAAAAAAATTAGAAACTGAGAAATATAAAAATACTTATGTGGAGCATTTCTCATCTTTGATTTCTCAAATAAAAAAATAAAAAATGAATAAAAATTCAAATAGAGAAACTTCTGCGAATGAAATCAAAGATGAGAAATCTTTTAAATAGAAATATTATTCAGCATGACGATAACACGAGTGTTGTCACCAAATAACGGTGAGGCTAATATTCTTAAGGTATCACCACATGTACTGAAATACAATTCAAAACACAACGAAATTTTATTCAAAAAACATAATTCTTCTCCTATGTTACTAATGTAAATAGAACATTATCTATCATATAAGTGCCATTATTTTTTACTTATTGTTATTTTTTTTTTTTGGTTAAGAACATAGATTTGCGAGTCTTTTTTTTAGATTTTTTCAACCCTTTGATGCTTCCAATTTAACACATTCTTTTATTGATTGAACGCCAGATTCTGTTAAAATGATTATAGAATAAAAGAAAAAAGCTCATGGGAATGTAACAAAATCCTTATCCATTTGTCCTTTCCTGTCCCAGGACTTGCATAAAAAGGTTCGCTAGAGATCAGATATGCGACACAAAATACGCTCTACCCAGCAACTCTTGCGCATAATTGCTATGAGATTAATATTATAGTTGCACATAATTTTGTTAATCAATAAACCATCAACATAATTATCATTTTCATCTAATCTTCTTTCCCTACGCATCTATTTCCATCGTCAAGTATTTGCCCAATGGAACTTCTAACCGAACAAATGGAGAACTTTCAAAACTCTAAACCATGCAGATAGGGTAATTATGTTTGAAAGTTTTTTCGCTCGTGGCTCAACACTTGACAGATCTGTATGCAAAATTCTTGTCAGTAGGATGGTATCATAACTCTTGTTCAACGGATTGTTGCATTAGAAAGGGCCTTTTTTGAGAATGTACATAAATCAGCAACTGGTCTCCTCCGGCAATGGCTATAGGATCCAGCCTCGAGTCATCAGTGGCAATACACGAGACACCAGCACCTGATATTATAAGGAGAAGTTGTCGAAAGACAAGACATTATTAGACTTCAACATATTTTTAGAACTTTTAATTACGCTTCTAGAAGAGTTTTACGCATTCCAAATTGATCAGCACAAAGAGATGACACATTGGTATTCTCAACATTCAAGGCTGATAGAGCAATAGACACGATGCATTTGATATAAGACGAGTTACTAATCACGGTACAGCTTCGGAGATACCTTGAAAATGATGCAGATCACAAAGCTTAGTCCCTGTAGACAAATCCCACATGTAAACAACTCCATTGTTTGTTCCGATGATTCCATTGCCAGTTGATGAACCAACAACTGCTGCCCTGCAAATTGAGTCTCTTCAGTCTTGGAATTTATTTACACCTAACTAACAAGATCTCATATATTAATCACATCAAGTAAAACATACAAATATTGGAAAAAACAAAAATGCTATGAAAAAATGAATATTTCTAAATAAATTATTGTAATATAAAACTTGAATCACCTGTGGTCCAATGCACTTCCCAAGATCACCCTATTTTCCACCAGTAAAGCCAACCTCCAAAGTCCGACAGTGTTCATCTTATGATCACTTGATTGGAGTATGAGTTGATTGTCAGAATTGCAGATCGTTGAAATTAGAATCCAAATAGCAGCATCATGCCCCTGCACTGGATTAAACGTTTGGTCCTCATCTTGCTTTGACAATGATTTTTTTATCAAAGCCATGATTTCAGTAATTTGTTCCTTCTCTTGACTACGAGACTTGGTGAAAATGGAGTCTTTTCTTTGCCATCTGAACAGACTGATTGGCAGGAAGTGAAAAACTGAGGTACTTGGTGAAGAAAACCTTGCAACAAATATGCGTTTGCATATATCCCTGCAATAAAAATCTCCCTTGAATCAATATGACAATTTCAGGACCCTGCTTACAATAAAGAAATTCACATAATTACATTGAAGAAATTTATTTCCAACTACTTTTTTCTGTGACAAATTCTTGTGCCAATGTAGCATTAGAGATGGAAAACTAAAACCATAAACCCTCTGAGGGAGGAGCAAGTTTGACCTTAGGAATGAGGCAAAATTTATGTAGGGAGAAATACACAGCCACATATACGGAAAGTTAAAACACAAAATGGAAGCACTTTTAACATATAAAAATGTGCATACCATAGACCGAATTCCCCAAAACCGTTATGACCAAGAACAAGAGCAGCATTGTTTGGAATTCTTTTCAACTCTACTATGCAGGGAAATATGCAGTCGGAAGTAGACAAGTCACATTCCTCTATCAGAGCACTGCGACAAGCAAATTAAAATGCAATCAGCTATTCAACAAATTGATAAAAGTAAAAGAGGAAGCCAACATAAATACTGTCAACAAAAATCAACGAACTTGCTAGAAAAGATACATTACGAGAAAAGACATTTCCAAAATGAGATTCACTACATTGTAAGTCTAACTAAATCACATATGCCATGGATTTAAATTGACTAAGTGCCACAACTCCAATTAGTATAAGAACACAGATGAAGAGTCCCCCTGATCTTTCTTTTAAGAAGCATTAAAATTTGAATGTTAGATCATAAAATTTGGAGGATCTGTTGTGCAATTAAAAGCGGTATATTTGGAAGGACCTTGAAAATTCCACGAAAGAAAGCATAGATGGCAATGGTTACAACTTTGAAGAGCAAGGAGGTAGCACTGTAGCATAAGAAAAACCAACGATCTTGATTACCTCCATGTTGAGTTCATGACCCATAGATGCAGTATCCCACTCTCTTGAACACCAATAAGATAGATAGGCTCACAAACTAATATACAGTGCACAGTTTCAGCTGTTATTAACTTCAGCACAACTGATACGAAACCTCGCTTTACTTGTACAACCTTTAATCCGGTATTTTCACTGAAACTGGATATGCAGGCTGAGCACAGACACTGGAAATCTCCTTCCCTGAAAACGTGGAACAGATATTACACTTTAAGTTGCCGATGAACTATTCAGAGAAAGGGAACAAAACAAACAAAATCCAACCTGCAGGAAGGAGCTTTTACACTGTTCAAATGAACAAGGGAGTGTCCATCAGGAGTGAGTTGCAAACAAGTTCCATCTATTGAAATCTGGGAGAACAGACAAACAGGTCACAAAAAATATCAGGCACCACCAGGGATGGAAGATACAAAAGCTTGAAGGGTATAGAACTTACGTCTCTTCCGAACGCATCTCTTGAAAATGGTAAGAGTAAAGTTGTATGGCCAATAAAAGAAGGGGATCCTAACATTTGTTCTTTCATTGATAATTTGTACATAAACAGCTTTCTGTCTTGGTCAACCGAAGCACCGCATAGGACACAGATACAAACCTCTTCCTCATTTGTGCTTAATAACACCAAAGAAATAGGGAAAGGGTGGACATAGCATCCCACTAAATGAAAATTTGCTGGGTTATCAGAATGCCCTGTTTTCGTCTGGGGCTTTAACAATTGACCTTCTGCTGCTTCCCTAGCAAATCTACTGGAACTTGTCGCCGGTTTCTCTTTTGATACATTTTTCTCATCAATATGATTGGGGTGCCTTGGTGACTCATTGCCAACACAATCTCCAGATTTTCCCAAGCATGAAGTAAGTGGATCTAGAAGGTCTGTTTTTATTTTGTTATTCAAGGGACAACGAAATGCTAGATGTTTAGATACAGGATCTATTTTACCAGCTACAACAGAATCTAATGAGCTAACCGAATGAGAATCTGAAGGTAGAATAAGTTTTGAGGAAGCATATGTTTGCAATGCAAAATCATCAGTAGAGCTTCTGCAAATTATACTTTCTGAGAGAGGCCCTTCGCCTTGTCTTATTGAAGTAGCAGCATTTGGATTTTCAGTTGAGGAAGAATTTCCAGTAAGTCCTGATGTTTTAACACAGATTTCTTTGTGCAAATCTTCTGTTGAGATCACCGTGCCAGCTGAGTTCTGATCAGTTGCTCCTACAGACATTAGATTAGATTTTATCTGAATGCCATCTTTTTAGCTAAACTTCTCTTGGACGTATAATAAACTAGATGTCAAACTATAATAACTTTTGTACTTCCTAAATTATATTTCAAATAACTCTTCTTGAACTTCAAAAAATTAATCATATAAGTACATCTCAAATTTTGAAGCAGAAATTGGAAGTGTTAAGGAGAAAGGGCCATACAACATACCTTCATTATGCTTGAATGAGGCTTTGTCAAGAAAACTGCTACCATTGTGACAACCTGCTCGCAATTTGTGGGGCATGTTTCTGTTGTCATCAATGGTAGCTAAATCGGCTTGAGGAACATCAGAACAAGCTTCATCATTGATAAAACTATCAGGAACAACTGTAGTTTCGTGCCCAGAAGTGAAGACATCCAAACGTTGATCTGAATTTGGAAGTACAAGGTTGCCTATTTCTTCCATGTCTAAGAGGGGATTCGTAGCATGCTCTCCTTCTGCATGGTCAGCAAAAGAGAATAGAGAAATTAGAAACAAAATTACAAGAGATTACAACCTGTACTACAATGCCTTGAGTTTGGGTGTCTGTGCGACAGTAATCTGCAATCTATCCATGATCCTACTCAGGATAATGTAACCTACTTATTATCTACGGTTGTGGTGTCAAAACAAAAGGATATGTCTTTACAACAAACCAAGATATGTTCATGCTCACAAAATAAAACCGTTGTCACTTGTTGGACAATAGCATGGGAAGCATGTCCGGATAGCTATTAATTACATTGGATTTAGACACAGAGATATCCTATACCGTGATCTTTTCTCACCTGTAGGGTACTTCCCATTTAAGAAAGGCTTGAGCAGTATAGATCACAACTGAATATTTTAGTTTAGATGCATAAAAAACCAACTATTTTAGATAATAGACAGGCAACAGATTTGCATATTATACTTTACCAGGAGAAAAACATTCCCGATGGTCATTTCCATTATTTTCTCTCTGGATTTGCTCTCTACCAGTAGAATTTTCAGGAGGTTTCGCAACTCTCCTTTTCTTCCTTGAGAATGTTTTCAGCAGTGAAGGCGATTTCTTCTTTGAAGATAACAGTGGAAGCGCCTGAGGAAGCAGAAAAGACATCATAGACTTTATGTCTTCACCTACTGAATCAAAATCACTCTTTTCAGAATTTGCATTTAATGTGCTTGTTTCTTCTCCTTGGTGGCACTCACTTGCTATCGTCTCAGAAGTTTTCACTTTCCCATTCCCAGCAACTAACTCGCATGTCCCATTGCAAGGACTTTCACTTTCCTTCTCCTTTTGACTGTTTGAATGAGAATCAGAAGCCCTATCTGCAGCAAATAAAATGGCAAGAGAGAGGCTGATAATTAACGTCAGCATATGTAATGATCTAGAATTGGACAAGATAATTACCAAAGAATCATCCAATATTAAAAATGAGACGTTCTTTACACACACACACACACACACACATATTATCACAGTTAAGAATATCTTATTGACTCATACCATGCAAAGAATCCAAACTATCAGGTACACAAGTATCTACATCCTTGACACCTTCTGTATCTTCCGCAACCCACACTTCTCCATCTCTTGGTTCTTCTGGCATTGACAAACTGGACTCCTCATTTTCAATTGTAGACCTATCAAGCTGTTAGAGGTTAAGAATGTTTCCCATGCTAATCTAATTGCATCAATGCATTATTCTCAAATATCGCCAACAAAAATAGGCGATGGTATACTCCAAACAACTCCACAAGATTTTTGATAGAAAATGTAGATTTTGGCATCCCATTTGAAGCATAAATACCATCTATAGTTTTTCATATGCTTAATGATACCATCACCGTACCATTTTGGCGAAATTTTCAAATAAAAAGATATAGGATAGCATCTTGCTATAAGCCGTACGGTCCATAAAGGTAAACGAAAATTTCCAGCAACTAAATTAGGCTAAGGGCTACTATTTTGAACATTTTTTAAGTCTTTTTTATACTCAAATCTCTTTGTAATGGAAGAAACAACAATAACTGGAAATTAGAATTAAGGCAACACCAAAAAATGGGATAATGAGATTAAGAACTTGACACTTGACAAAAGGTTGGTTTAGATACTTGCAGGATTCTCATGAACCAATAGATTTTAGAATAGAGGCGACGTGTAAAAATGGGACAACGAGGTTAAGAACTTGACAATTGACAACAAGATAGGTTCAGATGCTTACAGGATTCTCATGTGCATAGATTTCCGCTATTCCCATGGGTATAGAATTCACAAGCTTGTCTTCTCTATGGAGTGGTTCCTCCCCCTTGGGATGATGATCAGAAGAGTGACAAGATATCACAGATAAATAATCGTTGAGTGGGATGGGATTGTCTTTTTCCTCTATCACAGATTTCAAGTTCATTGTTTCTACCAAAGCTCTAGCACCATTGTGAATCTCATGCTTTTTATTTGAAGCAGAGGGAGTAAGAAAAGGTTCAAGCTGACGATCATTATGATTTTTGTGGCCCGCATCTAAAGTTCCATTATTATGAACCTCATCATCATCGGGAACTCTATCATTAGGAACATCATTACATCTGATCTTTTTGCAGCTAGCAGCATCATTAGGATTAGTGCTCTTCACTTTTCTACCTCCCTTGGCTTTTACCTGTGGTATCTCCAAATTTGTCCTTGTGGACATAGAATTCATAAGCTTGTCTTCTTTACGGGGTGGTTCCTCCCCCTTGAGATGATGATTGGAAGAATGGCAAGATATCGCAGGTAAATCATTGTTGGTTGAGAAGGGATTGGTTTTTTCCTTAATCACGGTTTCCAATTTCAGAGACACTACCGGAGCTCTAGCATCATTGTCATCAGGCGAAATTCTATGATTATGAACCTCATCTTTAGGTCGGATCTTTTCACAACTAGCAGCATCAACAGGATTAGGACTAATGCTCTTCACTTTTCGACTTCTCTTGCCATTTACCTGTGGTACCTCCAAGTTTGTTAATGGAGCAGGGTTAGTAGACTCAGTACACGATTCTGCAAATGTACTCTGATTCTTCTTTGCAGAATCCTCATTTATAGAGCCAGAAGTGGCGTCACAATGTTCTGCAGTTACACAATTATGAGTCACCAGTTCTCTAAGCAACCTCTGAACAAAAGCATTTTTGAATCCAAAAAACTGCAAAAACACATGCATAAACCAACTCGCTTCAGTATTGTGTGCAAACATGGATACTGTGTTACTTTACTGGGGCTGTACAAAAACTGAGAACCGAAAATCGATCTAGAACTGGTCATAGATTGGACAAAAAAAAATCCGATCCGAATTGGCATGTCCATGATCCTACACTGATCCGTTAGGAAGCGTGATTTTCAAGCTAAGCATCAGATAAGCATAATGTAATATGGAACCGGACCGATCCGGACAAAAGCTTGAACTAGTCCAATTCGGACATAGGCTTAGACCAGGGCCGATTGAAAATAAATTATTTTATTTATTATTTCATATAAATTATACATGCATACTTACACAAATAATATACAAAACATAACCAATATATTCATTTTGCGGCTAGAATGTTTGTTTTGGAAAGAAACTCTATAAAGTTGCTAGTTTTGTATAGAAATCTAAGAAGATACTAGTTTTGAAGAGAAGCTATAAGGATCATTGTTTGAAGAAAAATGCTATTGTAATGTTCGTTTTGAAGAAAAGAAAAAAAGTACTAGCAGAATGCTTGTTTTGTAAGAAGTTATGTTAGAATGTTTCATTATTTTTGTTAAGTTGCTTCTATAATTAGATAGTTTTGTATAAAATTTGTATCTAATTAATACCTATTAATATAATGGTTATGTGTAAAGTTTGTAGATAATTAATACATATTGACATAATAGTTATACTTTGTTAAATTTGAAAGTTAATTAGACCAGTTCATAACAAAATCTTGGAAAATACGGATGGAACCGAAAATAGAACCGAATCCAATCCGAACCGTAGAGGGCCGAACCGGACCAAACTGAAATTTAGAAAGCCGGTTCCAATTATGAAAAGCAAAGATTATTTCAAAATGGATTGGTCCTGAATCGGGGGTGGAACCAATCCTATCCGGACCGTGTACACTCCTAGAAAATTGGGTTAATTAAAGGGAATTGGGTTTCACTAGGCTCGTAGCTTGTCTTGGAGGGCGCGCATGTACATGTGTGATATGCGGCGGCTAGGGTGACACAAGTAGGAACGTTTTGCTGTCTTATTCCAACTTCATTTCTAGATGTTATGACCATGTCGAGTGTTCAGGAAATATTTCTGAGTTAAACACCTTCTTTCCATTGATGCATCTATCTTAAAGTCCTTGAATATTCAGGTGACCCGTCCCTTGAACCGCAGTTCTATGGTAGTATGTTGGATAAATAGGTTTACATTATCTTCGAGGCCCGAGCTTGTATTTAGTTCTATTTTGTTTTGTTCGTAATTTTTTGGGCCATCGTTTTATGATATTTTTTTGGTATAATTTTGATTTTCTTCCAGCTTGAGGAGGATTTTGTGAAAGTATTAATTGTGCAGATTATTTAGCTTAAATTGCTAGGGATGGAGATGCGAGAGTTGAAGGACCCTCCGACAAGATCATCCCGAGTCTCGTAATGGAAGCTCTACCTTGGATGAAGTAGTTTGTTTTATCGGTTTCTTGTTTCGTGTTGCTTTTGGCCTCGGCCCCCATTGTACGAAAAAAAGAAAAGGTTAAATTAAAAGCCAAAAACAAAATTTTAATACATACACATATACATTCACAAGGCTGTTTAGTTTTTGTATTCCTATTGCAACGAAGGCCTTCAACTAGGAGAAGCCATTTATGATGTTTGAACACTTTGTTTTTGAATCATAATGAAAATTTATGGGAAAAAACATAATAAGTTGTTGTTCATATTATTAGTCTATTAGGTCAATTTACTTCTAGGTTGCCCATTCCAAGATTAGTTTTTCTTGATCAGTTAGGTGCATTAAGTTTCAATAAATCATCAAATAACACAAACTAACCTAACTTGATTATATTGACATTTGTCATGAAAGAAAAATTCTCATCAAAAAGCACCATTTTATCTAAATCTACTTTATTGCCCTTATAATGGAAAAACACTCACTTTTCTCATTAATATCATTATATTATGGTAATTGAAAAGAAGAAAAAAAATAAATTTCATATATCATCACAGCATATTATTAAGATTCATACAAAAAGATATAATAATTAAAGTATGAGAGTAATTAATTTATAAAACATGAAAAATGAGTCTTGAAAATAATATTGATCCTCATTCTTGGGACAAAATTTTAAATGTTTTAAGATATTAAAAAAATGAAAGATAAAAACATAACCGAAAAGGTTTCCTTAACTCTCATATGGAACTTTAACCTAAAATTCATGTCATTGTACAAAAAGAATGTTTTGATAATTTCAATATTTGCGTCAAGTTTGAAATTTCATGGATTATTTTTATTTTGTAATTAATTAAAATTTTGAATTTTTAAATTTTTTTTAATAAAATATCACTACTCATTTTTATTATCTAATTGTTTGTAAATATTTACATTCATTGATGATTTCATGATTTTATATCAGAAATTATTGGATATTGGTTTGGTACATATTAGTCCGCAAGGATACTATTAATATTATTAATGACAGATATAAATTAATATTTTTCAAAGCAAAGGGTTAAATAGTCAAAATATGTCAAAATTAATACAAATATTTGACAAATAATGCTCTTTAACAATTTTACATGGTATTTAAAAAATTATTTTCATCTACCACATAAAATAGTAGTGATATTGATACGACAACTGGTATATTTCGGCTGAGTGCCAATGATAATAGTGATAATCTATTATATAAAGGCAGAGATCCGAGTGAAGCTGCGTCAACTTTTTTTAATACCCACGGATATACCCATCCTCATCATTCACCTAAAATTATACATGATGACCACCTAAAACTTGATCTGTCTATAGCCGCTAACAAACTATCCATTAAACTACTTTTTCATCTTCTCACAATTAATTAAAAACGTTTTTCATAATGTCCAATATAAGTACATAGAGATATAGAGATACGTGTTTGAGTCTATAATTTTCTTTCTTATATATTCTGTTGTTTGGATGTATTATAATATTAACTGGTAAATCTTTATAAAAACAATTGTTTGAAGTTATTACATTTTCTTTTTCTCTCTTTATTTTTTTATAAGCGAACATTATTATTAATTTTTTTTTGGGTTCAATCATTTTAATAAATAGCACACCCACCGCCTTCTCAATTAAGTTGAAAATAATTATAAACAACTCGATAAATTTACTATCACAATTTGAATTGCACATGTATCACGTATTTATCATGTCTGCTAGTATATATAATTTGTTTATATCCCTGAATTGAAGGATTATAGACTTTGATTTCCTCCTAGAGCAATTCACAACGTCTGACAATTAAGACATTTGATTACACTGACTGGACCTGAAATACTAAAGTGTGCAATTTATTTCCTTAGCAAGTGTATTAAAGTAAACCGTACTTTTCTCGGTAAATAACCAAGTATCTAATCTCAAAGACTCCTATATGCGACGAAAATCCTAAGAAAATTCGAATAATGCAATTTTATCGTGAGAATTCATATTGTAATACAAAATTAACTATGTTAATCATACTCCTACCTGTTCCATGGTGGTCCCGATGGGAATGTGTCGCGCCCCCAAATCCCTAGCACCCGGGACCCAGGGTTGCGATGTGAAATACAACCACACAACCATAAACACAACCACAATATCAATATAACCAGCCATACAAATCCAATCCAACAAAAGATTTAACGAAATTTCGACGGCAT
>MKEJ01041312.1:0-18532 GCA_001753735.1 Embelia ribes
TCATCATCATTATCATCATCTAAGCCTTAAAAATCCCAATATATTAGGGTAGTGTAAATGAAATAAAATAAAGCATCATGTCGGGTCATTAACGTGAATTTTTCGATGACATGCATTCCTATAGAAAGTCATTGTCTCGTCCAACATTGTAATGCACATATCTTTTTGTAATACTTATATCTATATAGTTAGAGGTTTATGTCTTCCTTTCATGTCATTCTTACTCCAATACTGTTGCACTTTCTAACTGATGCATTCCTTAGTCTCCTTCTTATATGTCTAAACTATCTTAAACGATCATATCTCATCTTATCTTCAATAGGTATTACTCATACCTAACCTGAATCTCTTCATTTCTAATCCTATTCTTTTTAGTCTTACTACATATCCACCGCAACATACGCATCTCAACTACACTCATGTTGTGTTCATCTTGTTTCTTAGTATCCCAACACTCACTTCTATACAATAAAACCGGTCATACTACCGTCCTATAAAATTTTCTTTTCAATCATAGAGGTATATTACCGACACATAGAATTCCGGATGTATTTCTCCATTTCATCCATCCTACTTGGGTTTTGTGATTAACATATCTTTTTATCCACTGTTACTTAAATAATCCTAAATATCGAAAATGATCCGTCTTTGGTACCACATCCCCAATTAAATTAACTACAATTAGATCATCTATCCATCCTCTACTGAAACAACACTCTATATATTCAACCAAAACTATATCATTGCCCGCTTTAGTATCGTCAACCAAAACTATATCATTGCCCTTAATAATTAATAATATATTTAAAATGAAATTTCCTAAAATAAAAATTAATCAATATTTTTTTACACAACCCAAAAAGAAAATTGTCCATTATTGCACAATATCGTACTTTGGAAAATCTCCAATAAGAGACTCACCACCATATAAAGGTGACACTCAATGCACCTTAACGCCAATTTCTTCTTCAATCCAAGAAAAGTAGGCATGGAAATGGGGTGGAGCAGGGGCCATACTTGCCCCTGACTCTCTGAAAAATTCCTATCCTGCCCCCGATCCCTATCGGGTTTGAAAATTGGGTGACTATCCCCGTCCCCACTGGGGATCGGGTATCCCTAGCCCTGCCCCAAACCCACCCCGGGCTAAAGTAACAAATGATTTTTCAAAAGTCAAAACAAAAGTTAATATAATTGGCAAGTTTTTTTAACGAATACCAACCATAATTTATAAAGGAAAATTGTAAGGTACATTAACAAATCCATCAACCATACCCAATGAACATGAATTTAAATATGACCATACAACCAATATTCTAATGACATCCAATATGCATTGACCAAACAACCAATGTTCCAAAATAGCGTACAAATTGCATTATCCCGAACAGTAAGTACATTACATATGAATTCATCAAATAACAAACATCTATGATCAATCTTCTAAATAAGAAGTAACACCACTAACCAATATTTCACCTGTTTTAAAAAAAACAAAAGTTAAAATATAAACATTAAACTTGATAAAATTTAAAGCAAATAAAGTAAGGAATACCTTCATCATCAGACTCCATTTCATTGAGTAAAGTAGAATATTCGTTGCCTAATTTAGAATTCAATTTGAAACCACCTATATATATCAAATATAATACAATACAAAGAATGATTAGTTAAAATATACAAAATTATTTGTCATTTCATAAGATATTTGAATGAATAATTTAAAATTTTGCCAGTATTTTCAGCACTCCATAACCAACTTCTAGCACACATCAAGGCCTCTAAAGTAGTTGAATCAAGTTGACTACAATGAGGGCTTAAGATATGACTGCTAATACTGAATGCAGATTCATAAGCTACAATAGAAATAGGAATCGCTAATACATCCTTCGCAATTGCTTGAACTGTTGGATACTTGATGCCATTCAACTTCCACCACATTAAAATATCAAAATCTGAACTTCTTGGTAAAACCTCCTCCTCTAAATAATGATCCAACTCTATTTTAATAAATGAAGTTCTAGCTCTTTTTTTCCTCATGATATATGCATCATACTCACTTAAACCATCTTCACTGACATGACTAACATCAAACATTGGAGAGCCACTACTAGAGTCTTTATTCATTTTCAATTGATAATCAAAAACCAAATCATAATCTTAACTTGCTCAAAAGAGTCAAGTCCATACAATTTTTCATAATAATATTCAAGCAACTCCATTTTGTATCTAGGATCCAAAATAATAGCAACCCTCATTATATCATGAATGACACTCTAATATTTATCAAATTTGCCCAACATATTTTCTTCCATTTTTTTAATCAATTCATTAATCCACTAAGATATTGTCAATTTGATCTCACAAATCTTAGGAAAATACATATTGGCAATTGGATATTTAGTACTATAAATCATTTCAGTGATAAAATTGAATAATTTCAGTGTTTCACAAACATCTTTTGCAAATCTCCAGTGTGAACTAGTTATCAAACAAGTGTATTGAGACTCACGTTGTCTTAACCGACTAAATACATCCTCATATGAAATGGCAATGTCAATCATCTTGTAAGTAGAATTCCATCTAGTCGAAAAATCTAAAACCAAATTTTTAGTGCAAGGGGTTCGTAATTGTTTGGTCGTCTCCTTAAATTTTTCTTTCCTTTTAGGTGTGGCAGTCCAATAAGCTACACTATCCCAAATTCTTTCTACCCCATCTTTCATCACTTCCAACCCATCTTTTATTATCAAATTTAATATATGTGTACAATAATGCATGTGAAGTCGGGACCAATCCCTTAACAAAGTGCTTAACTGCAACTTATCCTTAATTTTGTTAATCATGACATCATTTGTGCTACAATTATCTAAAGTAATAGTGGACAATTTCATATCTATGTTCCAATCCATCAAACAATCAACCAATACATTACAAAGTCTATCACTTGAGTGAGGAATAGGAACATAAATGAACCTTACATAATAAAATTCACATTCAATCACTATATATAATGAGAATTTATAAATATAAGAATTTATTATTACCTCAAAATATGGTTGTGTAAAGTCCAAGAGAAATCAATGTAATAAGCAGTGACACCCATATACCCTTTTTTTTAATTGTCTGCAGTCCACATGTCTGATGTAATTGCTACTCTTCCTTCAAGACTATATAATAACTTCAAAGTCATCAATCTCTCGTAATCATACACTTTGAGTATCTCCTTTTTTATAGTGTTTCTAGAAGGAACTTGAAATAATAGTTAGAGAGAATATATAAATCTCTTAAAACCAAGATGATTCACTATTGAGAGTGGATATTCATGCATAATTATTGTATTTATTAGCTTTTCCTTGAATTTTTAGCATCATAAAGCCCGGTACCCAACTGTTGCTTACCTTGCAAGCCCTTAGGCATAAGAAATGTTTGCTATTTATTCCCTCTCATGGCAATCTTACGTTGAATACATATCTCGATGTGTTGGTGCAAGTGCTCAGTTCCATTTTTTTATTTTCTACCAAGCTATTTCTTGTAATAATTACATTGAGCCTTATCTTGTCCATTAACTTTAACCTTTGTAAAATGTTACCATACTACACTTTTAAGCCTCCTTGCCCCAGTTTGTGTTGTTGCCTCCAAATTATCTCCTGTCTCAACCTGAGGTGTTGGCACAGATTCAATGGATGTGGGATCATTAGTTAAAGGATTAGAACCTCCTAGTGGGTTTGGTTGATATGCACTTTCTTCTGAAATGAGTGCTTAAGAATTATCAGCATTTATCATGTCTATATCCTGTTGAGTTATACATAAGAGCAAATTAGAGAATAGTATGGATATGCCAACTATTATTAACCGGGGTAGAATAAACCTAAGAGTATCATAACCTTCATTTAATAGTAGAGGCTAATTTCATAATATTTATAACTAGAGGCAACATTCATAAAACTTTTAAATCAGGACAACCAACAAGCACACAAAATACAAGAAGCATTACAAAAGTGAATAAAAACACTATAAAAAATGAGATACTCAAAGTGTATTTAATGACGAAACCTTATAAAGCACACCTAAAGATTGTTAACTTCCCCAGTGCGACTCAACATTTAAGAAATGTTTAACACTTGATTGTTAACACTATAAAAAAGGAGATACTCAAAGATTATTAACTTGCCCAAGTTATTTTCAAATTTAAGAAAGGTTTTTACACTTGAAAAAGATACGCAACACTAGACTTTATAAACAATACTAAAAAACACACTATTATCTATCAACAGCCAACACTGAAAATAAGCCCTAAAAAAGTAGATCCCAACAAGCCATCTCAATTCAAACACTATACAATAACATCTTCCTTCTGATTATATAAGCACACTATACATGCTCGCAACTGTGCTTGGAATTTCCGGAATTACCAAGTCTTTTTACACAAAAAATTAAGGGATCTAACAATTCAGAACAATACACGACACTTAATTCTGCAAATGATCTAAAAATTACACGAAAAATTAAGGAAGAGGGCTTACCGTTGGAGAGGTCGTGGTGTTATTTGGTGGTGTGGGAGGCAGTGACCGGCAAGAGGAGAGGGGGGAGGAGTTCGCCGTTGTCAACTGTTGAGGGATGAGGACTTTGGTGCTGGCCACAACATTGGATGCGTCGTCACCTCGGGACCAGGGGGAGGGCAGTGGTGTCGTCAGGACTAGGGGAGGGCAGCAACGAACCGCCTCAGGACCAGGAGGAGATGCGAGAGGGAATGTGGAAGGGGAGAGAGAGCCGCCATCAACTGCTTTCTAAGTTTAAAATCTGAATGTGGATAACAATGGAAGTATCATACAGAATCTTAATGTGGGCAATAATATAATTTTAAATGAGCGGGTCAAATTCAGGATCGAGTTCAAATTTGAGGTCGGGTACTAGCATTTCCAACCCGCTTCCACCTTCGCCTTTGACAACTGAATTTTCTACGGACCCAAACTCGAACCCACTCGAGGTGGATTTTATCTAGCAAAATCGGGCGGGTACATATTCCAATAGGCATGGGTAAAAGAAAACTCTCTCTCACTCAGTATATATCCGGCATTCGCCGCCGGAACACAGAGATAAAGAGAAACCAGCGAGAGAGAGATTGTATTTAAACCTTATAGCCGGAACCCATGCCTGCTCTCCAAGTTCCTCTCATCTTCAAACCCTCTCTATCTCTCCCCCAAATCTCTCTCCACACTCACCGGAGCCACGCCTCTCTCTCTCCACCATCTCTCTCTCTCCCATCTCTCCAGTTCCGTTCTCCCAACCTTCGATTTCGCCACAATTGCCCTACTTTCGGCTGTACATTGCACCAGGACAGTGTGAATTTGAGCCCCCGGTTACGTAGCGAGCCATTTTGGGATTGGGGAGAGCCTCGGAAGCTTCGGATTAGCCGCAATCGCCTCGTTTGCAGCTGCACATTGCACCAGGATAGTGTCAATTCGAGCCCAGAGGTGCATACCGAGTCGGCTACGGATTGGGGAGAGGCTCAAGTTGGAGAGAGAGAGACGGAGGGGAGAGAAGAGAAGAAAAGGCTGCCGGTGGTGGTGTTTTTGGTTGGAGTATTGGTGACTGTTAGACGGGGTTTTGAGAGGGTTTTTGCGACGGGTTGGTTCGATTGGTGGCCGTTTTGGAGGAGAGAGAAGCGGCTGGAGGCACTGATTGCGGATGCAGATGCTAACCCCATGGACGCAGCCAAGCAGAGTGCTTTGTTGTCCGAGCTTATTAAGCATAAGTATAAGATCTTCAAGATATACCCTTTTGTGACTTTGTTGAAAGGAAATCTTTATGCTCGTGTATGTGTAGTTTAAGGATTTAGGAGATGATTGTAGAATGCTATAAAAATGGAATTGAAGGGAAAAGGAGATGTAGACCTATAAAAACGTGGATGCAAGTGATACGAAAAGATACGGTTATTGAACAAATGGATGGGCAAGTTGCTTTTGATAGCAACGAGTGGCGTCGAAAAAATTACGCTAATGACTCGACGTGATATCTTATTTTGGTGCCATTGACCTCTTGTTTTTGGGATGTAAGGCTTTGATGATGATGAAGATGATGCTATAAAAATAGAATGGATGTGTTCATTTGCTACAAGCTAATTAGGTTTCGGTCTAAAAATGATTTAACGCAACCTAGCTGGGGAGTTAACAATTTATTATCAACCCTGTTTAATAGTTTGTGAGTCAAATAATTGTATGAGGCTCTGAGATCATACGTAGTCTATAGGATCTTCAAAATTTAAGCATCCCCTTTTACAGTCCCTGTTGAAAGAAACTTCTTAAAAGAGTTGGGAAATAATTGTAGAATGCTATAGAATCATAATTAGTTTGTCAGTCAAATAGTTGTCTAAGCACATCAAGCAAAGTTAAGACTTTTCAAGCTATTCCCATTTTCTAAGTCCTTGTTATATTGTAAAGAAGAGATCTTTATATGATTGAAGGAACTAAGAAGGGGATAGCATGGTGCAAATAAATCTTTCTGGGAGAGTTAATTTGCCCCAAATTATTGGGTTTTCTTTCAGTTCGCATGTTTATTTAATGCGCCTTAGATGGGGAGGTAAAAATTAACCATCGTAGCATGTTAAGTAGTATGTATGGAGACCTGGATGAAGTGGCAAAACTTTGTGAAAATTTGTAACAATCCATGAAAAATGCAGCAGCAATTGCTTCATTTTTTAAATTTATTTATTATTATTAGTATTTTTTTGTGCATACATGTTGAGTTGAAATTACACATCTTTCTCTATATTACATGAATATCAATTGTGATGCGCAATAAAATTGAATTGCATGGGATGCAGCTCTATTGAGACCAGAGGGTAGTATCTCTACAAGGTAGAAAGGAGAAACCTTATTAACTCACTCCAAATGCTTATGCAACCCAGTGGACTTCAAATACTAACAAAGAATTAAAATTGCTGATTTGACTAATGTCAACTCTTTGTTGCTCCATCAGTAATTCCGGGTTCATATTTTTGCATCAGATATCATATAACTGTTTTCTGGAATGTTATGAGCTGTAATTATTTTGAATTCCCATCTGACAAGAATCCGCATTTAGCTCGTGTAAGATTGATCATGACATTCAGTGGGTTGTCCAATTTTGGTTCTTGACATATGACATTATTATCTTGCTGGTGGTATTTATGTATTTGATTTGGCTACATATCAGTTGTGTCCCTTTCTTTTAGTACGTGCCTACTTTTTGTATGTTAAAACGATCAATTAGCTTATAACTAGTGGAGAGGGAGATATTATGGTTAGTTGCAGAATTCTTTTCATGTTGTGTAGCGACAATATTAATAAGAAAAGATATCATAGTTATTTTTTTCACTTCTCTTGCAGCCCTGAGACTGTCATCAGCCGCTTTGAGCAAAGAGAGCATGCATTTGACAGCAGAGGAGTAGCAGAATATATTCGAGCTCTTGTTGCCACTAATGCTATTGCTGAATTTCTTCTGGACGAACAGTCTGGAAAGCCTTCTAGTCTTCCTTTATTGGTATTCTTGCCTTTTTCCCCAATAAATCTCCTCTCTCATGTGGTAAGTTTGTTACTAACTATACTGATTTTCATCTAGTTGCAAGAGTTGAAGGAACGTGCTATGGGATATATGGATGAGAGTTCTGTAAGGCCTGGCATATCAAATAAGCAGCCATTGCATGTGGTGATGGTACGTAAATGACTTTTTCCATATTATTGTTAAGTGTTACGATTTGATATATATTTGCTGGGTTATACTTCAGGATTCTTTCTTGTTGTCGGATGCTTAATGCCTGTCATTTGTTTACTCTTTGGAAGATTCTGCACATATTTTTATTCCCCAATTTTTAACACTAGTAGTTTTCTGAATCAGGTTGAGCCTAAAGTGTCCAGCAAACCTTTAAGATTTGTTCAAGAGATCATCTCAACAATCTTGTTGTTTGTTGTTGTTGGTTTGATGTGGTACGTACTACTCTTTTGTCTCGTTTAGTTTTAAAGAGAAACTGTAGATGCATAGGTTCTCCAAGTGGAATATGGTTCTCTCTGTGTATGTGTCACTTCTATGCTTTAACATTATTAACTTTTGATTTAAACCCTTTTTTTTTTTACGGAAATAGCCTAAATATCAGACGCATGGTTGTCAATATCGTACGGTACGCGCCGTGTACCGTACGAATCGTACCATCCCTGAGCAAAACCATGTATCGTTGCTCTGTTGCGTTTGGAGCAATAAATCGTACGAAATCAACTGTGTATCATCTTTATTGTACGAAATGAGACGATTTATATATCATACGATATATGTACGAAACTGCAGGAAAGAGAAAAAAGAGATAAAGAAGAGGAAGGAAGCTCTGATCTGTTATATCGTTGAAGAATTACGATCGAGATATTGGATTCAAGCGATGAATCTGTGGAAACTAGCAGTGATTATGCCTAATACGCGTATATATACCTGTATTTGTCGCGATATATATAAAGAGAACTGTAATACATTATTGATTTCAAAAGACAGACATATGTGTCTGTCACCAATCCACTACTATAATTATTATATTATTTTGTTTTTTATCCATTTTTTTTATTATAATCACTATATAATATTTTTTTCCTTTTTCCAAAATCGGGTCTAGGAACCTCCAAAATTTTTTAAAAAATTCCTAAACCTGCACCATTTAAAAATAAGCTATTCCTAGCTCTTATTTGTTTTATAGACAGTCTCAGGGATACTCAACCCTTGCTGTCCATCTTCAAGAAATTTTAATTAATAAACTACTATTCCTTTATGTCAATTCTAACTCCAAAAATTATCTCATCATGTACTCTAATTTTTAAAAATAGAGTAACTCAGAAGGAGAAGCTTATAGCTATTACATTATGCATCTTCAAGTGATATTTATATTCTTTATAACATAATATGTTTGTGTTTAAATATCTTACAATACACGACACGAAACGAGATGATACAGAAAAATATACAAAATGATATGGAACCGAAATATGATTTGACTAACTTGATTAGACGGCATAGTTGAAAGCAAAAGTGATACACAGCGCTAAAGAATGCATCTCCCCTTTGAAAAGTTAAGAGGCCAATTTCTCCCAAAACTAGGATCTTGAAAATTTATTACTCTTTTCAGGGTAATGGGTGCCGTTGCTCTTCGGAAGTATATAAGTAGCTTAGGTGGCATTGGAGCTTCAGGCATGGGATCAAGTGCTTCCTACATCCCAAAAGACCTGAATAAAGAAGTGACGCCCGAAAAGGTAGGTTTATGATCTTACACATTCTCAATGCTAACAATCTTAAAGGACCAGTGACAATGAGTAGCAAAGGCATCTGAGCTCATATGCGACTGTTACAGATATACTGCTCTCTGTAGTTGTTTGTACCAACATGTGATGCTTGGTCACTTTACTTCAAGTCTAAAAAAGAACCTGTTGATCACCATGGGCATTGATATTTGTTTTATTGCAGAATGTTATAACATTTAAGGATGTGAAAGGCTGTGATGATGCTAAACAAGAACTTGAGGAGGTGGTGGAGTACCTCAGAAACCCAACAAAGTTTACCCGACTTGGGGGGAAGTTGCCCAAGGTTTGACTTGATTCTTGGTCTTTCAAAAGCATATTAACTTCCTTCAATTGTTCTCTATTCATGCAGTCGCTTGCAATTTCTTCTCCTACTTCTTCCTTGGTCTTTTCTTTTCTGTTATTCTCCTGATCAAGATTCCCTGTTCTTTGGTTGTCGAGAAAAAAACCAGAAAAAGGAAAAAGAGAGAAATAAAAAACTTCCCTGGTCTTTGAATAGCTGTCCTATGTAGTTTCGATATCTAATTGTGGAGGTTTTATACTTATTGAATTGTCTAAATGCTGAGATATAGGTTTAAGCTCATTTTTGTTATATTGGCATTATTGTCCTCCTTTTTTTTGCTTCCGGATGTACTGACACTTCGTATGTTAATGCAGGGAATCCTTTTAACTGGACCACCTGGAACCGGCAAAACTCTGCTGGCAAAAGTAAGTTCTGCTTGCTATTATGAATGTTGGAAATATGTTTCACAGACTAACTCTGGGTATTTGCTTATTCTCATGAATGCCAGAAATATCTCTCTTGCATGATTGTGTAATGCATACCTAGCTTTTCCTGAAATTGTTTTTTGTTTGCATCAATCGGAGAAGTGGTATTTTATTCCCTTTTTTGTCTGATAAATGCATCTGGATTTTTAAAGGCTATTGCCGGAGAAGCAGGGGTGCCTTTCTTTTACAGAGCAGGTTCTGAATTTGAGGAGATGTAAGTTATGATCCAGGAATTAACTAGCATTGGTTCAAAATGTGTTATGCTTTCTGGCTGAAAATTTTCCATGTTAATTTTGGTTGCCAGGTTTGTTGGTGTTGGAGCTCGACGTGTGAGATCCTTATTCCAGGCAGCGAAGGAAAAGGTACGATGTTTTCATTGTATATATTTAGAAACATGCCAGACTAATTTGGTGGAATTTAATTTGCTTATGTGGGAGTGGTGGTGGTGGTGTTATGGATTGGTATCCTAATCCATCTCAATGAAGACCCTTATACATGATGAGTTGACTTTTCAATTTTACAACTAGGAATCCGTTTCCCTTCCGAAAGAACTTTTATGACGAAGATGTAGAGCATAATACGTCTACATTTTGCTTCCATGGGATGCTGATGTTCTCTCCCTGATAATAAAGATTGTGACTACCAATTAGCTTCAAATGATAAGAAAATTGTTCAATCACATGTATATTGTTTGGAGCGATCCTTCCTTAACTGATCTCATGATGTGAATTTGTTAGACCGCAAGCCGCTCTTTGCCTCCAAATATTTCTCCAATATGTCATTAGCCCAGTTTTGTCATTGTCAGAATGAGGCTATCCATTTTCTGATTTCTTATTGACAAAATACTGCTGTCTGCAGGCCCCTTGTATCATATTTATTGATGAAATTGATGCAATTGGGTCCACACGCAAGCAATGGGAAGGCCACACTAAAAAAACATTGCACCAGTTGCTTGTTGAAATGGATGGTTTTGAACAAAATGAGGTGCGAAAAGAAGATTTTGGTGCATTTATTGTCATGCATCTTTAAATATGCTAGCAAATTTTCTTTTTTCTTTTTTTTTTTTGAGTAGGGCATTATTCTGATGGCTGCTACAAACTTGCCTGATATACTTGATCCTGCTTTGACAAGACCTGGTAGATTTGATAGGCATGTAAGTGTCAAGTTCTGAAACTAGATCCTTTCTTCCATCAATCTCAATAAGCTCTTCATAAAATCAAAATTTATATGTATTTTCTTGGGTACTTTTTGTGCAGATTGTGGTTCCTAATCCTGATGTGCGGGGTCGCCAAGAGATTTTGGAGCTGTATCTGCATGATAAACCCATGGCTGGAGATGTAGATGTAAATGCAATTGCTCGTGGTACACCAGGATTCAATGGAGCAGGTACTAGTTTTTATCGTCCATCATGGAACCGTATTTTGTTTCCATGTGGTTTAGTTTTATACATATGGTTTGACTTGCCTTAGAACCTGAATACTCCTACATTTGTTAACTCTTGTTGCCAACAGATTTGGCAAACTTGGTAAACATTGCTGCTATTAAGGCTGCTGTTGAAGGTGCTGAGCTGCTAAATGCAGCACAATTGGAATTTGCAAAAGACAGGATAATCATGGGTACAGAAAGGAAGAAGATGTTCATATCAGAAGAATCAAAGAAGGTAAGTAAACGAACGTGGAAGCCTGATGATGAGTCAGTTCAAGATGCATTACTGAAAGGTCTCAAAGTGTTCGATGGTTATATTTATATTTTCTTAGAAAATATTTTACAGCTAGTATGCTTTCCCCCATATGTGCTGTACTTCTGTCTGTTCTTTTTACTGCTCTGATTATCTCAGAATTTGATTATTAAATTCTCCATACCGTTGATTTTTTTCCCAGCTCACAGCATATCACGAGAGTGGACATGCAATTGTGGCTTTTCATACAAAGGGTGCACATCCTATTCATAAAGCCACAATAATGCCACGTGGATCTGCTTTGGGAATGGTGACACAACTCCCATCAAATGATGAAACATCTATTAGCAGGAAGCAATTGTTAGCCCGACTCGATGTCTGCATGGGAGGAAGAGTTGCGGAAGAGCTTATCTTTGGTCAGGACCATATCACCACGGGTGCTAGCAGCGATCTCAACACAGCTACAGAGCTTGCCAAGTACATGGTATCCCTTACAACTTTGAAAAAAGTCCTGTTGCATACTCAAATACTAGCCTAAAATCTCTGATAACCTGTGCGTTAATTGTTTATGCTTTCCTATTGTTTCATCTTTAAGGTATCATCTTGTGGGATGAGTGAGACTATTGGACCAGTTCATATTAAAGAACGTCCTGGTTCGGAAATGCAATCTCGCATTGACGCTGAAGTAAGGATTTGATATTTGTTTTTCTATTTCTGTTTCTTTTTTCTTTTTTTGGGAAGGTAATGTGAAACTTTCAAACTTACAATTCCTCAAACTGGCTGTTTTGAGGTTCTATTTCAGTTACCTTTTGGTTTGGGGAAGTAATTGGTTTTTATGGTTTTGCAGGTGGTGAAGCTTCTAAGAGAAGCATATGACCGTGTGAAAGCTCTACTGAAGAGGGTGAGTTTAAATTGATGGAACACTTAGGTTGAAAGCCATGGTCTTAATTCAGCTTCTTTATCATGGAAGATCTCGTTAGTATTGTCGTATTCTTCCTTTTCTTCCAAAACACGTAAATTTTATTGTAGGTTCACAACTAGTGCACAAGTGATTCCGCTTCTCTGTGAAGTGGAAACTAATTATTTTCTTCCAATTTGCAGCAAGAAAAAGCATTACATGCGTTAGCCAACGCACTTTTGGAGTACGAGACACTCAATGCAGACGAAATCAAGCGCATACTTAAGCCGTATGGGGAAGAAGCAGTACTTGAGCAACAACTTCAGGAGCAACCAGATGAGGCAGAGTTTGCATTGGCTTGAAATTTCGACCTTGACCTTGTGGTTTACTCTGCTACTGAAGGGTAAGCTCTGTACATTGTTGACAGATTAGCACAAACATTCAATTGATTTATACATCATGGAAGACCTAGTGCACAAAGCTCCTGTAGAGTCTCGGAGGATCTGACGTACGTTATTCCTGTTTCCTGAGAGGTTGTTTCTAACGGGACCAACCCGTGACCCAAATTATATAGCTGCCCATAAATTTTCCTCTTGTATTCCTGAACTAGCAGCTTCCAGTGGGATTCTGTGCCCTCTGATTGCAATCGTCTTTGTCTAGGACTATAATTTAATTAAAATTATATCATAATTTGCAAAATGGTTCTTTTAATATACATTTATGATTTTTTAAAAAGGTGCATAGTTTATTTTTCAGTGACAAGTAAAGGTAGGTGCATCAATGCCGAAACTCCATTTATGTTTTTCCAGATTGAGCAACAAGCTACGACAGTGACAGTGCACTAAACAAAAGTTTAAATCGAAGAGAACAATTCTCTTTCTACAAGTTCAATACTAAGATAACATGGAATGGCCATCATAAATTTGACAGATTTGATTAATGAACATCAGGCTTCATCAATATTCAGGGAAACAGACGCTCCTTTTTCTCTTCTACGGTGACTTTAATACATAACAGTTACATACAAGTACAGTACAATAAATCATTAACAAACTTTCTTGCTATAGCAACAATACAGAAACTGACCAAACATTTACACGCCGCAACAACTGAAAATTAGTGTCAACAAGGGCTAAAGCTTACAAGCAAACCTCACCTTCAATATGTTCCAACCGAGCCCTTCTGTCAAAATCTTTAAGGAAATTATCTTGAAGGAAATAACGATAGGCCAGACTGTCTTATTACAATCCGAAGGACCAGAAGAACAACAGAGATTGAGGATGAAAGATGAATTGAGCATAAAGTCGGATGTGAAGTGTATGAAAGAAAATTTGCAGAGAGAAGGCAACCCATCTGCTTTTCCACAGGCCCAAGGAATTAAAAGCCGAGAAGAAGCTTCATCCGGGTGGGCCCCATGGTTTAAACCCGATCAATGGGATCCGTTCTTCCCTGCACTGCTAAATGTTCAGACACATTAGCAAGGGACTTGAGGTTGCACTTGATCAATGCTTCTACAAAGTAGCATGTCTCATCCTTGGTGTTCCCCTCAGGAACATCTACTATAAACGATTCTATCACAAGACTCCCCGGTCTCCCATCGATGACCTCTGGATGGACAGATACAATGGAAGAGTAGTTCTGGAGAACACAAGAAGAGAGAGATTAAACCGTGCTGGAATCTTTATGGAAATAAAGTGAACAAAGGCTGCAGTCTAAGAATGACAAAAGAAAAAAATATTCAAATTCCCTTGGGTGAAATCCTGATACACCTCAAACTTCATGTGACACGTGATTAGATTCAGAACGAGCGCGCCTGCTCAATAGGTTTCAGGCCTAACATAAAGCATGCCATCGGCTTGATTGTTAACACACTGTCGAATGAGGTGACAAAGATATCATCATGAAATACAGACGCTAGTCACAACCTTTTTGCTTTCAGGAATACAAAGTTAAGTAACCTATAGCACTTAATGGACTAAACTTATTAATTCATCGCTTGTAATTATCAACAATGGGAAACGAAAATGTTCCAAGTCATTTAATACACTGATAACAGCATTCTAAGGGCTAGTTTAAAACATGGGAATGGGTGGGAATGGAATGATTTTCCGGTGTAGAATTGGGGATTTTGGTTGAGAGTGTATCATGAGTGTTGGATAATATAGGGTGGATAAGTTGAATGGTTATTCCCACACAGAAAATGGTTATGAAAATGAAGGATGGGAATGCTCCTCTCTACCAAAACGTGATAATTTAACGCTATAAAAAACCAGTAAATTTGTATCCCTCGACCTTAATTTAGAAAACAAATCCAAATGATTTAAGTTATAAATCAAATTACTTCTATCACTAAAAGCTTGAAAACATAAAAAATTCTTGTTCCTAAGTAATATATATATTTTTGGTCATGAATGATTGCATGAAGTCAACTACTAAAAAAATTGATGCAGTTGCCTTTCATATACGATGGGTAATAGAAGCCTCCCCCAACCACACGGCATTTTACAACTTATGCACGCCATGCTCCCGTATTAGTCTCACATATGGGAAAGAACTGCATTCTAGGTAAAATAATACCAAAACTAGCCCTAACAAAATTGAAGGCAAACAGGTCACAAACAGCCAAATCTCAACCGTTCTTACCTTGAGTCTGTGATCTCCTCCAATGATTCTGAATCTAAGGATATGCTCTTCGTCATCGAGAAGTTCAAGTCTTTCCATACTGGTTGTGGCAGGAAGCCCGGACTTGACATTAACTTCTCTGAGACTTCCAATTTCGAGGCTTCCTTGCACTACGCATTTGCTTACAAATGGCTTGTACTTTTGTGGTTGATCAAATCTCCTCACCAAAGACCAAACCTAAATGAATAGAAGAGCCTCACATTATGCTCATAAACAACCTAACGAAAAGATAATTAGTGTACGAAAGAATCACAGGCAATCGCGAAATCAGGAGTTATAAAGAACCTATTGCCACAAACTCAAAGGCATTTTCAGTATTAATCATACCATATGATAATTACCAAATAAAGGAAAATACTTTAACCTTCTTCTCCAAACATCGACACTTCAATAAGGACTCTCCCCCTCAAATATAAACAAAAAATTCACACATAGCTAAACTAAGAACAATAGCATTTGAAAGCCTTGTTTTCTTTGGAATAGAAATTTTCTACTACTCCATGACCATACTTCATTGAAAAAGGTCATGCAGAAATTCCTCGTACGAGTCTTTTATAATTTTATTGGAGTTATATAATTCTTTTTGGACCTCATTTTCTTCTTCCGAATCAAGTTCTTCTATATATTCTGTATCCATTACTTCTTGTATGCTATATATTGATTTTGTGTCACTAAGGTCTTCATCTATTTCTAATATATCTTCATTAATAAATTCTACTAATAACGCATTTCTATTATTTACATATTTTTTGTAACAATTTCTGCTTATGTGATCTGGATCACCACATATAAATCATTTTATGCTTTTGTAATCTCTTCTTTCATCAAATTTTCTTACATGTTTATTTTTTTGTAAGAAAGGCTTCTTATTACTACTTTTTCTCAAGTAATAAGCTTTTATTGGTACTTTAAACCTTGTCCTTTTCTGTTGTCTTGGCATATAAGTTTTTCTCCTATCAGAATCATATACTTGAGGAGTATAGATTGCTCTAAAATAACTATTCTCCTTCTAAGATCTTTGTATTTGAATCTCTATACATTTTTGGACTAATTGATCTATGATAAATTTGCATTTTGTTCTAATATTCTTAGTTCGTGGTGTAATTAATGAATCTGTGGAAATATATATTCTATAAATTTCTATTCTTAATGGGCTTGGTAATTTCAAACATTATTTTTCTCCTACTGTGGAATCATAAAAGGTTCTGCTATACTACTACAATATAAAAAAATCTTGTAAAAAAGGTTTTATAAAACTCCAACTTTTTATTTGAAGTTCTAATTTTCTTAAAGCTTCTTCCTGTCTTTTGGTTCCACTTACATTTGGTTGTCCTAAGACAAGTACTTGTATTAAATTAGTGAAATTATAAGGATTTGATCCTAATTGGACAAAACTTTTATAATCTTCTGGGAATTTTTTCTTGTAGGATTCCCAAATTGCCCTTACTGATTCTCCCAAGAATTTTTCTAAATAAGAGTACATTTCCTCTGGGCTGTGATTAAAATCTATTTCATCATAATGTCTTGTTATTAAAGAGGCGCAATATTCAAATATTGTTGGCAATTTTTGTATACCATGGGTTGTGAGATTTAAAAATCTCCCATTATCCACGAGCGTACTTTGATCTATAATCTCTAATTCTTGTCTCTTGCCCTTAGGTCTGTATTCTGGACTAGGTCCCTTATAATTACTATAAGGTTGTTTAGGAGAAAAACCACTTTCTCCAAGATTTCCTGATCCTGAATATATCTTTGGTTTTTCATCTTGTGTGTTCATTAATTCTCTTGCTATTGATGAAACTTGACTAATTGGTTCTGATATTATACTTTCAGTGTCTTCATCTTTTTCTATAGATTCTTATAATGAGCTTGTTATATTTCCTTTGATTATAACCCAGTCTCCATTAGTGTTTCTTTCTAGAGAATCTTCTTCCATTAGCCCTTGATTTATTAATTCTGCTTCTTTTGAGAGGATCTATCTTTTAGTGAGTTTTATATTATTGTCCAGGGAAATTTTTATTTTTTGTTTTCCATAATTAATGTATTCTTCTATATTCATATGATTATCTAATGTTATAATAAGGTTTTTATTATCATTCATTTTCTTTTTAAGTTCTGATATTTTTCTTTAATTAGTGTTTTTCTTTATATTATATTATATTCTTTTTTAAATAATCTTCCTAAATCTGGATCATTAAAATATCCTTTAATGTATCTATTATTTTCTTCAAAATCTTTTTCTAATCTATCAATCTCTTTTTCAATTTGATAGGTAGATTCTTCTTCAATATTCATTAGATTAAATTCTCTTTCCATATTACTTATTGTATCATTTTCTAGATCTGGCATTTGTCTTTCTTGATATCCTAAAAATCTTAAGGATATTATTCATTCATCATCTGTTTACATTATATGTTCTGTTCAATTTGACTATCATTTTTATTTTCTACAAATTTACTTATGTCCCATTCTTCTCCTGCAAGAATCATAGGATCTATTTCTAATGGCTTTATAAGTCTTATTCCTTCTGAAGCCATTCCGTCTATTATTCCATTTATGTTTATATTATATTTTGTGGTACTATTATTAGTTAATCTTCCTAAAAAACTATATTTACTAATAGGTTTTTTGAACTTAAAACAAATTCTTCATACCCTTTAGTTTGTATACTTATTTTGATATATTTTATAAAAAAAATTATTATTATCATAAAGTGTGGGTTACAATAAAATATTCATTTATTAGATTGCTTCTATACTTGCTATTAAGACTTTTTTAATATTTTTACCCCCACCTAGTATCTATTAAAGTAATTAATACTTTTGTGCCTAAATTTTTTCTAGTTAATCCTTTTAATGCTATTACTATCATTCCTAAATGTATTAATTTTCTATCGTTTTTTAATAAATCTTTCTTTGTTTCTGAAGAGACTATGTCTAATAATATTGGTTCTTGTATTACACTAACAGCTTCTTCTCTGATTATTCGAAGAAGTTGTGGGCTTAGATTAAGTATTCCTACTTGGTATAATCTTCTTGGATTAAGAAGATCAATTTGTCTATTATTATATAATTCTAAATCTCTTTCTATGTCTACCAAATCTTCTAATAATGTATTTGTATTATCTGTATTTCTTCTTAATAATCTATGTAAGAAATTATAGTTCTGATTACCCCTTCTTGTAATGTTCTAGATTTT